>CM070517.1:28432570-28669195 GCA_036346375.1 Guadua angustifolia | reverse complement strand
AATAGACCGGATCTATAAAACTAACACAAATCACAAATGGACTGTTGTAGTGATACGACATGGTTTAGACATGTGACCCGATGAGCCCGTGACATACCGGCTGGCCAGCACGACGCCACCTGTGCATGTAATGCGTAACTTCATCCTCACGATAGTACCGTTGACTTGGCTTGGCACTATCAATTCTATTCCTGGGCTTGAATTATAATGGGCAGTTTTTTCTTCTGGCAATCTCATTCTTCGATTCCCATGAATCACACGCGTTTCGCCATGAGAACAAACGTATCCATTTCTTAATTCTGACTTCTTAATGCACATAACAAGACGTCAATATACATGGCCATTGACTAGTTTGAGGAGTCTAAATAATACAGTCGAGGCGACGAAGCCAACGCCCCCAATCTCGGAGAGCACGGCAGCTTACGATCTTACTATATACAACAATACTACTACTATACTAGCAAAGTGGAGTTCAAGTCAATGTATGCCACACGCGAGCTCTTCACTTCTTCCTCAAGTCACAACTCCATGTCTTTTGGACACGGGATTCACTAGCTGGAGGTAGTCTCCTTTGGATTTGTCAGTTAGAATTTCCTCGAACTTTGCCGTGTACCTGGTATTCAAGAAGCAATGAATTTATATTCTATACAAGCAGAAAGGAAGCTTGACGAGTGAACGAACTGAACTTGACTTAGTCTGAACAATTTCGGTGCTTCCTCGCCCCCAAAAATAAAGAAAATAATTTCAGTGCTGTGAAGCAATGACACGGAATCGGTGTTATAATACAGTGCATGGGTGCAAATTTTGTTTAAACTCACACATCTTCAAGAGATGGAGAAGACTTCTATTGTTGTGGGAGTACCTAAACTCCTCGGGCCATCAGCATGGCACACCAAGTAAGTTCTTAATCGTTTGGACTACCAATCATATATGGTGTTAAGGTTAGCTCATAGGCGGTCGGTTGATGTTTTGTGCTCAAAGGCTAGGTCAACAGATCTATTGCTTTTTACCGAAGATACTTGCTACGAGTATGACGATTGCAACTAATTAATTGAAAACGGCCGGTCGATGTTCTGTGCTCAAAGGCTAGGACAACAGATCTATTGCTTCCAACCGGAGATACTTGCTAGGAGTATGACAATTGCAGCTAATTAATTGAAAACAAAGTTCCTAGGGCCCGTGCGTACGTCTGTGTTGAGCTTGTAGTAGACAAAGAGTTATTGAGACTGGTTGTTTTCCTCGGAGGAAGGAAGCTTATTTGTGTCACAATTTAGATTACATTATCTTGGGTGCACAAAAAAAACCAGCTCAACTTTTAAACGGCTTTTGACATAAGCTAAAAGTCATATATAACTAACAAAAATAAAAAATTAAAAGCTGAGTTAAACCTGTTTTTACAGTTTATCACTAAGGTAAATTAGTTATTTATTAAACAGTCTCTTATAAAAAACTACAACTACTTTTCAGTTTAGAAAGCTAAAATGTAGCTCTTCAGAAAAGCTATAGCTCCCTAATCATACCCTAAATCGTACCAACCAGTATGCTAGTAATAATTTAAACCCTCACCTGTGTAATGGCCATGTCACGGGAGGTTAAAAATAACGCCATGACATGATCAGTTAGTGTTCTCTTGATTGGGACAAGGAATATAAATTATTGCAAATAATATGTCGATGGACTGAAAATTAATAATCGGACAGCTCGGCTAATGACCTTCGATTTCCTACTGCGCAACTTACTTCTTGCTAACCAAGAAACACACAGCACCACGGCTAAAACCGCGTGGGGAATAAAGGCGTACTCCACAGATTATAAATCAATCGACTTGGAATACTCCACGGAATATAAAAATCTGTATAGAGCAAGACCCGACGTACTCCACGAAATATAAATAAATTGCCTCTGGGCGTACTCTCACGGAACATAAATAAACCATCATTGGTGCACTGCACGGAGGGGCACGACCACAACATACTCCAAGGATAACTAAACCGTCATCATTGATGTACTCCACAGAGTATAAGAAACCGCATGGGGCAAGACCCACGCATACTCCGTAGAATATAAATAAATCACCATAGGCGAATCCACGGAGTATAAATAAACCACTATCAGCGTACTCTACGGAGTATAAAAAACCGTATGGAGAATGAACCCGACATACACCATAGAGAATAAATAAACCACCAACAGCTTACTCGACAGAGTATAAAAAGCTGCATGGGATAAGACACCGGCATACTCCACGGAGTATAAGCATTTTTATTTTTATTTTTAAATGAAAATAAACAAAAACAACAATGCTACCTTACGCGCATTAGCGGTGAGATCAGCAATCCTTGCCTCGAAATTCCACTTGCATCGACAACAGAGAAGAAAAATCATAGCAGTGAGATCAGGCCGTAGGACTTCCTCTGCCAAGTTGAATATGTACATTGTGCTGTGAGATCAACAATACCAAATGCCAATTGAGAAAAAATATCACATTGTGCCAAATCATAACTGCATAGTCCGTTTAACTAAATGCACTCAGGTCCACCATCACACTTGCCAAGAGAAAAGTCGTGGAGTAGAAGTAATTGGCTTTGAGAAAACAACTTGACAGTGAGAATCACGTCCATCGTCCAAAAGGAGGCAAATGAATTTCAACTACAGTTACATTTTTTAAGGGATCAACCAGCCTTAGTTAGCTTAGTCAATTACTAAGAACAAATCAATCAATGCATGGTTCGAAAACGATAATTTAGCAACCAACAAAAAGTCAAAAGGTTGTCAAACTGATGACACTAAATGCTTGAAATCAAGCACTTCATCATTTTCCCCAAGTAATTGGTACTCCCTACATTCACTTTTATAAAGCTTATTTTTTGAATGGTCTAGTTCACAAATATAAGGCTTGTATGTAGATTAATGAATCCTTTCCTTTTATACCCATATTTATTCTCTCAACCATATGCATTTATTCATTACCACCCACACAAAGTATATCTTTCATCTTCCAATACAATTAAGTGAGGGCATCTAAGTCATTTTCTCTTGTACCTTTCTCAATTTCAATACAACATTAATCCTTATGCAAAGTCAAAATACGGGTTATAAAAATGAACGGAGGGAGTAAGTTAGAAGAAATTCCTCATACTGCATTCAGTAAAAGAGCTCCTCGACATACTAAAAAAGCAGTTTGAGTGTTTAACCACCTCTCAGAAAGAGACTACTCAAACTGTCTATATAACTGAACGCAAGGGGTGCAAAAAGATTATGCAAACCTCATGGCTCGACAGATGGAGATAGCATGTAGAGTCATCCTGCTCCTCTTGCTGTCAATTAACTTTGCTGTGGCCCAAAATGCTTCTAGAGGAGGAGCACAGGAATTCCATGTTGGAGTTATCCTTGACTTGGGGTCTATGGTCGGCAAAATAGCACGGACCAGCATATCATTGGCTATGCAGGACTTCTATGATGTCCATCAAAACTATAGCACTAAGCTAGTCCTCCACATCAGGGACTCCATGAGTGATGATGTCCGAGCTGCATCTCAAGGTACATGTTCTGACCTCTTGCCATGTGTACATTGAAGTTGGTGGCTCTTCTATCTACTGAAATGGACTGGTTGCAAACTCCATTCTCAACTGTGCACTGTCGTTTTTATTTACATCTTAATACATCTTCATTCAGCAGCATTACAAATAAGTGGTCATGGGTGAGCCCACATGCAAAAGAGCTGTAATATACAATCACAATATTTGCATTACAACGTGAAATTTGATGTATAAAATAACATAATATAGAGGTAAAAGAAAGAATGATGCACCTGACAATCAATTAATTACCAAAATTCGCAACTCTGTAGGTAACAATGGAGGGAGTAAAAAAACTTTAACATATTGCACATAATTTGTACCGTCTTTGTTGAATATGACATCCAGAATTTGCACCAAAACACGTCTCTTGGTTGTGCGGAGAGAAACAATCATAACCAATAGAATGAAAAATGCATGATTCCCAACAAGTATAATTAGGAAGAAACTTTGCACCACAGAACACTACTATGCAACAGCAATTGGCATGTCCATATCAAGTTATTCCTAAGAAGTCAGAGGCCAAAGTTCCTACATTCTCTTTACCTCGGGAGTTGCATCAGGACCACAAGAGCCAGTTTTGCTGCCGTAGTAATGAGCATATTGTTGCAATGTCCAACTGAAAACAGTACAGCACTAGCTTATTTCCTGCAACTTCACAAAACTGGGCATGATAAATGATGTACAATGAAAAATAAAAGCATGTTATTGATGAGATTCCTGAGACTTAAATGAATTAATAATAAAGCTACAACTACTCATAATAATATTCACCAAGAAAAAAGGGACCAGTAAAAAATTGCAGAAGCCGGATAAATGTGAATATTTGCAAACTA
The DNA here is from genome assembly GCA_036346375.1 of Guadua angustifolia. NCBI lineage: Eukaryota > Viridiplantae > Streptophyta > Magnoliopsida > Poales > Poaceae > Guadua > Guadua angustifolia. The sequence goes on along the minus strand of CM070517.1, from coordinate 28,664,781 downwards.
CGTAAACAAGAAGATATAAGGGAAAATGTAGATCTACACCCATGTGTAGAGGTGGGCGTCGTGAAGGGCCGGGTTGGCACGGCACGGGCCTGTCGGGCCACATGCCTGAACCGTGCCGTGGCGCCATGGCCCACCGTGCCATGCCGTGCTAGGCCTACCTAGTCTTCGGCAAGCTTAGGCATGGCCCATTTATGATTCGTGCTGACTTTCCATATTGGCCCAAATCTAACCTATTTGCACTATTGCGACAAGAGGAAAAGAATCGGAGGCGCATAGAGATAAGGCAGTTGACACAAATATTGGGAAAAAATTAAATTTTATTCATTCTTGAACAGGTAGAGAGTGACATATAGTGCTTGCGTGATTACACAATGTTCCTTAGTACATGATCCCCCCCCCCCCACCGACCATGTGCCACGGGCCCTGTCATGGGTCGTGCTGCCCACCGTAGGCCTTGCTGGCAACCATGTGGTCTGTGCCGTGCACGTGCTGCGTGCCGCGGCTCCATCGCCACTGTGGCGTGTCGAATCGGCTCAAGCATGGCCCATTCCACCGTGCCATGTCGTGCCGCCTGCCGTGCAAGCAACCGTGCCGTGCTGGCACGGCCCATTCCAATGTGGGCCGTGTCGGGCCTTAGGTGGGGCTGTGTCTACCGTGCCACGTGTCGGCCCAAAAAGCCCGGTCCAATGCCCACCTCTACCCATGTGTATAGCAACTATTCTAATAGTTTGAACAAAAGACAACCACAACTATCAATGTTTAAGTTGTATAATTGCTTGCAATACTGTTCTGTAATATACTACAGGATCTGTAGCATAACATATCCCTTCATGTGATCATAAATGGAGTGAAACTATTCATTCCATGCACCAAGAACCAATAGTTAGGAGCCATCAAGAAGCCGCAATATGTTGCACAATTTGGGGAAGATGAATTATCCTAATTTGGAATCAGCCAACTCTAGTGGCAAACAAACATTAATTTATCACCTATTTCTCTCTTCTACACAGTTGCTCAACAGAAGTGGCAATATTTCTGAAAACAGCCAACTCCAACAATTTGAGTGCATCTATAGCTTTTCACATGACTGCAAGTTGGAGATTTCTTCACCTTATGCTGTTTCACTGTCTTACAACACTAGATTGCCACATTCCTAATCAAAGATTCAGTCCCAATTGTTTGATGTTTTTGCATATTATACTTTCATTTAATATACCCTCTTCAACCAAAGTTTGTCTCTCTATGCAATTCCACAGCTCTTGACCTGCTGGAGAATTATAATGTAGAAGCCATCATTGGACCTCAGAAATCATCGCAAGCTGTATTTATCTCAGATATTGGTAATAAGAGTCAAGTCCCAATCATCTCCTTCACAGCAACAAGCCCATCGCTGTCTTCCAGCAGTCTCCCATATTTTGTTCGTGCAACACTAAATGACTCTGCACAAGTGACTAGCATTGCCTCCCTAATTAAGGCCTATGGATGGAGAGAGGTGGTGCCTATCTATGAAGACACCGACTATGGTAGAGGTATCATACCATACCTTGTTGATGTCCTCCAAGAAGTCGATGCCCGTGTTCCCTACCGAAGTGTGATCCCTCTGTCAGCAACTAGTGAACAAATTACCCAAGAACTCTATAAGTTGATGACTATGCAAACAAGGGTCTTTGTTGTGCATATGTCATCCACCTTGGCCTCCCTCCTCTTCATAAAGGCAAAAGAAGTAGGGTTGATGAACAAAGGATGTGCATGGATCATGACAGATGGAGTAACCAATCTCATAGATTCGCTGAATCCTTCTGTCCTGGAATCAATGAATGGTGCCTTAGGTGTTAAGTTTTATGTTCCCAAATCAGCAGAACTTGACAACTTCACCATGAGATGGAATATGAGGTTCCAAATTGATAACCCAACTGATTCACCATTGAAATTAAGCATCTTTGGACTGTGGAGCTATGATACAATCTGGGCAGTAGCACAAGCCGCGGAAAAGGTTGGACTTGCACGCGTAACTTTTCAAAAAACAGTTGTCACAAAAAACTCAACAAGCTTGGAAACCTTGGGAACATCTAGTAATGGTCCAGGGATCTTACAGGCAGTCTTGCAGAATAAATTTAGAGGTTTGAGTGGCAATTTTGACCTTTCGAGCAGCTGCAAGTTTCAACATTTCGAATAATAAATGTAGTAGGGAAAGGATGGAGAGAAATTGGATTCTGGACTGCTCAAAGCGGAATTTCACGGCAACTAAATCAAAAGAGACCTGCAGCAGCATATTCCAGCACAGTGCATGATCTAAATCCTGTGATCTGGCCAGAAGAGTCCATCGAGATACCCCGAGGCTTTGAGATTCCTGTAAGTGGGAAGAAACTTCAAATTGGTGTACGCACAAGTGGATATCCAGAATTTATAAAGGTTGAAAAGGATCATATCACTGGTGCAACTAAAGCAACTGGCCTTTCAGTTGATGTATTTGAAGAGGCAGTAAAGAGACTTCCTTATGCAGTACCATACGAATATGTACTATTTGGATCTACAGAGGATACAAGTAGCAGAAGCTATGATGATTTTGTATACCAAGTTTATCTTAAGGTATAAAGAAGTTTAGGGCTTAGGTACTTCCTTCTTTATTTTCTTTAATAGCAAACAGTGGAAGCCAAGCCTTGAAGCACCATACCAAACTTGCACACATGCCATTTAACATGTTAGAAGAATGATATTAAAACTGCTTCTATGCATCTCTTTTTAAAAGTTGACAAATATTAAAGCATGAATGAAGATAGTAATTACTTGCTTCAAGATTTGTGCAACTTGTATTGAGAAGTGATGCGTAGAATAGAAGCACCTCTCTTAAATATTTCAATTGGAAGACAAAAGATGTTGTAGACAACTAATGTTCATCCATGTAGTACTGTAGAACCATTCTTATCCTTCTTTACTATTTTTTAGGTAATTGTGCATGTAAACTACTCCCTCCGTCCAAGTTTATGTAGCTTATTTTTTTAATGGTCTTGCCCATAAATATAAGGCTTGCATGTAGATTTAATGAGGTCTTTTCTTTTATACCCCTATTTATTCTCTCTCAACCATATGCATTTATTCATTACCACCCACATAAAGTATTATCTCTCATCTTCCAAGACAATTAAGTAGGGGCATCTAAGTCATTTTCTATCATTCCTTTTTTAATTTAACGCAACCATAATTCTTGTGCAAAGTCAAAATAGACTTTATATTTTTGGACGGAGGAGTAGTTTCATTCTCTATTTTTATTAGTTGTCATAACAAACAACTTTAGCAAGCCATATAGTTCTTCAGACTTGAATTACATTAGTTGTTTAAAAACCAGTTGAACCATCATAAACTGTAGAGTGAAGACACCAATGGAAACCCCTATTTGATGAGAGAAGATAATACAAACAATTATTTTACATGACAACAACAGATGGTGCAAGTGCAACCATCTATTGAGTGTTACTCTTAATTAGTTTTCCATATTCCGAATTTTACGACAACTATTCTAGCATTCTTAGTAAAAACGAGATTTATGCTGAAATTATTTTCTATCTACTCAGCTAAACATTTCTTTTTTGTGCCCATACAGATATATGATATGATAATTGGAGATATAACAATAAGGTATAACAGAACTTTCTACGTCGACTTCACTCTGCCATACACAGAATCAGGAATAGCAATGATTGTTCCGGTCAGGGACAGCGTAAACAAGGATACATGGATTTTCTTGAAGCCACTAACACCTGGCATGTGGTTTGGAAGCATTGCATTCTTTATGTACACCGGTGTGGTCGTATTCATATTGGAATTTCTAGGCAACAACGAGGATGTTCGTGGGCCAATTCTCAGACAGCTTGGGATTATGATCTTTTTCTCCCTATTTGAAGAGAGTTGAGTATACTTATCACAATATATCCGTTATAAAAAAAGGATAAAATGCAGCATTTAGTATCGAGCTTAGAGGTCTACATGGGAAGTCAATTATATAATCCTGATGCAACTAAAGGGCTCCACAATTGTTAACAAACGGATAAAGCATATGAGAAGTCTCTCTAAACATTTGGTAACTTTGTGTTTCTAAAAAATGGCACCTTTATTACTATATTGTAGTAAATAAAATAAATACTCAATTTGCACTAAATAGAGATGATACAAAATAATTTCACATACTATAGCAAGATGTAGAATAATATCATATGTATGTAACTATGTATGTTGGGGGTTTAAGATGGCTAAAAAATGACTTAGACCTTCTATTGTAACTTTTGCAGAAGAGCTTGTGCAACGCCTTCTATCCCGGATAGTTTTGACCGTTTGGCTGTGTTTTCTGCTGGTACTTACATCAAGTTACACTGCGAACTTGGCATCGATGCTGACTGTACAGCAGCTACAGCCAACTGTAACCGATGTGCATGAACTCCTAAAAAGTGGAGAATGTGTAGGATATCCTCGTCGCTCATACGTCAAGGGACTCTTGGAAGAACTCGGGTTTGACAGGTCGAAGATCAAGCCCTATGATACCCTTGATGATTTTCACAATGCACTTTCCAGAGGAAGCAACAATGGTGGTATTGCTGCTCTCGTGCATGAAGTTCCATACATTAAACTATTTCTTGCGAAACACTGCAAAGGGTACACTATGGTTGGACCAATTTATAAGGCTGCAGGTTTTGGATATGTAAGTTTAACTGCATTAAACATGCTTCATTTGCTTATATCCTAACAGAAAATGTAAATAAGTTAATAAATTAATTAATCACAAAAAAGAATCTCAATTAGCGATCACGTTAAATACATTTGAACATCCTATAATTCTCTTGGCCTAATATAACCTCCTAAATTCTTGTGCCTAGTCAAAATGTCTTATAGTCTGCAAAGAATGGAGCATCGATCACCCTTCAAAACATAGAGTCACACATCCTGATAATAAGTTTAATTTGACTTATACTTTTAGTTGTATCAGAAAAGACATGATACAATGTTGTCTGTTGGTGCATATGAGTCAATAAAACGGCCATATTTCTTGCACAGGCATTAGCAAAGGGAAATCCCCTACTTAGCGACATCTCAAAGGCAATCCTCAACGTAACAGGGGGAGATACTATGATTCAAATTGAGAAAAAATGGATTGGAGATCAAAACGATTGCCAGAATGTGGGCCCTGTCACTGGTTCAAGCAGGCTCACCTTTTCTAACTTCAAGGGACTGTTCATCTTTACTGGACTTGTTTCAACTTCTTCCCTTTTGATAGCCTTGATGATTTATTTCTACAAAAAAAAGCATATGTCAACAAAGATCACACCAGACAAGAACAATCCACCAGAAGAAAGTGGAATAAACAATGAAAATAATGAGCCCCAAGAAGGAAGTCAAGGAGGAAGAGTTGAAGAAAATGTCCAGCGAGCAGGCAGAGAGGAAAATGGTCAATTACAGGAACAAACGAGTTTAGAACAGGTATCAGACACAAATCCACAGACAAGCATGGTTATGTCCAATGGGTCAGTTGTCATTTTCAGGCGTGACAGAACTACTGGTCTGCAACTGGAACTCATCTGAAGTTCAGTTTATTTTTACTCCGTTGGGTATCCCAGTGAGCTCAGCTAAGCTGAATTCTTCAATCCTGTAAATTAGCAGTCTCGAGCTAAATGCCTAATATAGAAGAGGCATTTGCACTAAGGTTTAATCATGCAAATAAAAAGAACTGTGGAATATCATTTAGTTTGACTGGCTGCCAATCTCATGATTTTTCTTAAGTAAAGCTTGTTCAAGCACCCAGAGGCAAGGTCCTCTCCTCAGGAAACAGAAATCTGACCAAAGTGGATCCATTATGCATTTCCAAACTGGCCTGTTGAATTGTACCACGCTCGATTGCATGTCATAACTCCCCTATATTCCTTGCAATTTTAACAAATTATTCATCTAATTGACACATCCCCTATTTAAAAACTGTATCTAACTGACAAATCCACTAAGATCTCAACTCATTTTCATAACGTGGCCCAACATTTTTCTTTAGCAATACCTGACGGCATAGCCTGCATCTGCACTAGCCCCTCTAGTTTCGAAATATCACCCTACACTTCATCAATTCAGCAAAAATTATCGATTAAAAAACTACTTCTGCTCTCACCTCTCATGGGCACCCAGGGGTAGTACGAACCCCCCACCGCCTCTCCACGGAGGACCTCTTCGCGCGCCGTCGCCGGCGGCCGAGAACCCCCTCCCAGCCTCCGCTGCGTTTCCAGCGAGATCCCTCCGCCAACTCACCCTCCCCTTCACCTGCCCATCCGCATCGGCATCCCTCGGAGCGGCTTCCCTGCGTCGCCGACCTCGCCGGAGGGGAGCTGTCCGGTGGCACCATTTTTCCCTTTTCCGCGTTGGGACGGGAGACGAGTATTCTGTACCTTCAGTTCTTTTAGGTGGGCTTGTTCGTGGGCGAAAAGATGGGCCTGTACCGTACTGGGCTGGGTGCTAAATATGAAAAAACAGAATGCCCTATACTATTGTTATATTGCTTTTTTTTCAATAGCATATATGACACATTGCACCTTCTGACAATACAATTTGATATTTACTCCATGTGCCTGATAAGAAAATAATAATTCACAACGAAAATGCAAAAGTGGCATATGCTTTAGGCCGAAACCCGTTTGGTCCAGCCCATTACCCGCGTCGTCCGGCCTGCAAGCCCACTGCCACTAGAAAACCCAAGCCGTGTGGAATCGTGGCTGTTGGATCTTGATTCCATGGCTGTGAATTTGCCACGTAGCCGAGTTGTGTAACCAGGTTAGATCAGATCCGTAGTATCACGACTGTCGATCGTGACGCGTGGACGGGAAGGATTGCTTCTTCTCTGATCCGCTGCCGGCCGTCTCCAAGTAGAGTTCGTGTGGAGCCTGCCTCTCGACGCGATTCCTGCCAAGCCAAAGGCATGAGATGCGAAGAGGGTAATGTGAAGCAGCTCACTTTGGCTGGCTCACCGGCGGCGAGGCCGGGAGTTAGGACATGGGCGTGGCTCACCGGCGGCGAGGCCGGGAGTTAGGACGTGGGCGTCAGCCGTCAGGAGCTAGGTCGGGGGTTTCCGATTCCAGTAGCCGCGGCCGCCACTGGGGCGCCGCCTCGTCTTCCACGGTGAGCCACACGGGATAAGCTCTAGGGGGGTAGGGAGGGGTTGGTTGCGGCAGTCAGGCGGAGCAGGGCGACCCGACGAGGCGAGGAAGCCATGGCCGAGGGAAGAAGGCGAGAGCACACTTGCTTCTCTTCACGCGACGGTTTGGTGTGTTACCGGTGGCCCACTGGCCAGCCATACAAACGCTAGAACGCACAATTAGCAGATTACAATCTTGAGCGTATCAGGACTGGGGGAAAATAACGGCAGAAACATGGACATTCCGTTTAGGCATTTCGACACTATCAAATTCATCAACGTCGTGATATTGTAGAGCATTGCGCTCCTGCAAATCACCAAAACTTTCTCCCCTATTCTCCTACAAAGTGGCAAAGTTTATCCCTCCATGTTAGGTAACTGTACCGGTTTTGGTTTACAGCACTGGGCAGAAGGGCCGCATTCTCAACAGCAATGTTGGAGGCTTGGTCTATCCTGTATGACACATCAATACCCTCAAGGTGGAGGTGGTACACAACGCTGGAGCACAGGTCGAAAGCTTGGTGATCCTCTTCGTTGCTGTGATCCTTGTCAGCTTTGCTACTGCGATTGTCAGCCTCGCTCTCCAAGGGCACCTGGTGGGGGCGGATTCGCTGAGACAGCGATCTGATATCCCAGGAGAGCACCTCCTTGATCAGATACTGGAACTCCTCTGCTGAGGCGTAGAGCGATTGCTTTTGCTGAAAACGAATTAAGTTTCAATTGTAGGTTAGAAACTGTATTTACATTGTAATTGACCTAAAGAACGTCATTTTGATAAGGGAAAAGTGTGCAGAAAGAATCAACATTTTTTGTGTGTGAAAAAGAACTATAGCACTTACTGCATGCGCCCAACAGTTGGAAAGTGAAGAAATGAAGCGCTCTGAAAAGTGGATAGACTCCACAGCTAATGCACCATCAACCTAATTGGACAAAATATTCAGCGTTAGTAGGCAGCGGACAATCCAGGAAATCCAAGAGTAAATCGATTAGAATTTTGCCATAAAGAGAACTCGTGAGCCTGCCACCACGTAGCAAAGGAACTATATGGTCATACTTTGACAAGAGCACAAAAACTTAAGACATGGCTGTGAAATCCTGCCTGCTATTCAGTCACACAACTGAACAAGTGAGCTTTCAGCCTACATTGTCCAAACAAAGATAGAACTACTATATTTTCAAGATGCAAGCCTTCCTCTCCAAAGTAACATTCACTATCCTACTTCAAAACTGGAGGGGTTTGTAAGACAAGAAATTCGTGTGTAGTTGCCTAAAGGTAAAGCAGCAACTGCACATAATTTCAGTCATGTAGTATCAGTGCCACTTGTCTTTAGATAGGAGAAATCACCGTATGGATACTAGGTAATAAACATTTATCAATTTAGAAGGCGTACTATCTTGTACTTCTGCTCATGTGCAGAATGAACCCGTGAGAGAGAGAGAGAGAGAGAGAGAGAAATAAATTGTAAAGATCAAGAATCATGGACTAAGATGCAATGTAGTATGTACCTCTAACCAATTAGGAATAGCCACACCTTTAACACTATCAGAATATGGCAGATATGGTTTAATATCAAGCACAGGCTGTACATAGAGGAACAATGTATTAGGAAGAGTTCACAGCTGACATGGCTGAATTATGTCAATTCATTGTGTAAAGACGGAGAACATAAGCACTTAATATGGTACCGTGGCATCAACCAAATCTACTCCAGAAAGCAAAATTGCATGTCCGTCCACCGCCTCCACCTACAAAAAGTTTAAGTAACAAAAAATAAATCAATCAAGGCACAATGGGATGTGCTAAACATGATTAATCAAAATACACAACAGTCCATGCGAACAACAAACATTCACACCCTGCCAGTCCATCCTACATGGTTACAAAGAGCGTATACCATTCAATTTATACATCTGCAGCATCCCGTATGTTAACAGATGCGGTAACACGTGGAATCATCGTGATAAATAAACAATGACATAAGACATAAAATCCAGAGGTTTAACACAACCAGATCATTCAACATGAATAAATTCAACAACAAAAATAGTCATCAGTGGAAGCATACATGAAAAACTAATCAAAACCACAACTGGAACAAATGATGGCAACACCACAGTGCTGGTAAAACGTGTCACCCATGATTCATGCTCTCATGAGAATATACTCCATCGGCCTTATACTTAACGGAAGAGCAAATGTGAGATTGGAAAATCCTAGCAAGTATGCCTAACAACAGCGCATGTAAATATGACACACATAATAATATAAAGGATATAAATATTGCAAGGTTCTAGGCAGCCACGAACCCGATGTAGCTACAGTACACAATAAGAAGATATGACACAATGAGCAATAACAAAAATAAGGAATAACGAGATAAAATATAACGATAAAAGGTAATCATGTCATTATAACAAGAAGGCAATTGTGATGCCGATTCCGACGAGCCACATACCATTCGATACATGATTAGACAGGCGCTCACCTCAACTATATACCTATGACTGGGTGTTATTCTACCAACAACGGGGCTGTACGACTCCCGTACATTCTAGGTGGAAGGTTATATAACCGTATATGAAGTTCAATCGATAATTGATTGACAAGAAGGTTAATAAAGATTCGACGATTATGAGTTAAGGTTGATTTAGCAAGATACGGTTGTTAAGAGATGATATAATACATAATACATGCAAGCAGTGTTACTTGGACATGGACACGTGAGTTGGAATCTGACTCAGATTCGGGTGTTCGATTCAGCAAAAAAATTTGGACACGGAAAATGCCACTCGAAATTGGACACGGGTGTTGGAATCCAACTCAGATTCGAGGTGTCCGATTCGGCAAATTTTTTTGACACGGGTGTCCGAGTAACATTGCATGCAAGGAGGGTGGTATTTTACCTTTTGGAAGAAAAAAAACGTGGGGAAAAGGAATCCAAATTTTCATAATTAATAGGGTATCTAGAGGCAAGGATAGTTCCAAATTTCCAGGCTTTTTATTTTCAGATTTTAGAAGTCGAGGGTGCAGCAAGGAGAACCGGAAGGTTGTCAGTCAACAAGACCGGTGCTGCATCTGTCACATGTGAAAGGTGGCATGTAACAGGTCAGTGTAGGTACAATGGGAGTATACTGGCATCCAAAAGATGGGAAGTCATGAAAGGAAGAGGTTCATTTTTATCCATCAACTCTCTATTTTTTTCTCCCACATTTGGGAGTGGCCCCACCACAGGGGCTCACGCACATCACCGCAAATGTGCGCGTTGGCATTTTGGATTTGGCTGCCTGAACCTTCCACTTGAGAGTTTTTTTCTTTGTGTAGTTTAGATAACCACTCCTGTTCCTACAGCCCTCCATGCCATAGGTTTGTATCGCCTCTGAACTTTGCCTGCTCGTTGGTACCGCGTTGTTTGTCCCACGATGTCTTGCTTCTTTTAACAGCTCACACATTCGCCTTTTGCACTGTTAGATTTTGCAACTGTCTTTGCAGTTCTGCACATAACTGCAGTTGAGAATTGATTACCTACTGTTGATGACACATTGACATGGTTTCCTTCTCCCAATTATGATTTTTATCAGACCTCTCAATGATTGCTCTTCTTTTAGTTTTACCTATCAATCAGCATTTTCCATTGCTCCAAATACTCTTCATGATTACCTGCTCGTTCCTCGTAACTCGCATGACTCCACATCGAAGTGATATCTCACAACCTTCGAGTTCGAGTGACCTCACTAATATTAAACTCTTCTTTGTGCTGAGAACATACCGAACCCCTGTTAATGTGCGATGCACTCCATCATACATCTCCAATGTAATAGCTCTCACCTCAGTAATTGCATACTCCTTACAATCATCCAAATGAACAGTTCTATACGTCGGACGTAAAGATCATTCGCCAAATATCTCCCTCGCCGAACATATATGAAAGCAATAGCTTGAATCTAATATTCATCTATGAGAAGTACCTGATTGACTAACGACAAGTATGTATGAATCATCTTTTACTACCGCCATTGAGCATGCACCCTTCATTTACTTCAATCTCGGACAATCCTTTATTATATTGCCTTCCTCATCACATAAATATCATACACATGTACTCTTACTCTTGCCATTGTTACTTGGACACGGACACAGGAGTCAAGACCCGGCTCAGATTTGGGAGTTTGATTCAGCAAAAAAATTTTGGACACGAGAAATGCTATTCGGAATCTGACACAAGTGTCAGAATACAACTTGGGTTTGAGGTGTCCGATTCGACAAATTATTTTGGACATGGGTGTCTGAATAATGCTAGCTCTTCCCCTTCTTCCTGTAACTCTTGTTGTTGCTTGCAACACCTACTGTAGTCAATGCTTGATCACCCAATGATGAAGATTCCGATAGCTTTTCAAGGGCTTCACCTCCAATAGATATGCAACTGCCTCATGAAGTTGAGAGTATTTTTCCTGACAAGAATATTCATCACCAATTACTCCAATGATGGTGGTAGAGATGATGCCAGTATGACAACTTTATCGTTCGACTCAACTTTCTCATCTGCACTAATCAGCTGTGTGATTAGCCTGTTAGAAACATTGAGATAGCCAACAAACCATGTACCTTTCTCGATGCATAACATGTACAGTTGTCGCTTCAGCACCCACCGTTTTGTCAACAACTTTGCCATATACAATTCTTACAAGTCCTTACATAATTTCTTCGGTGAATTCTACTTAATCACCGAGTACTTTACCTCATCAGAGAGATAGACAGATTGTACTGCCAGGCTTTCGCTCCACCTTCAGTCTTCAGAGGATGTCATTTTCGTTTTGTCCCCTTTAAGAGCAGCAATTAACTCTTATTGGATAAAGGCACCCTTCACCACACATTGCCACACGGTGAAATCTCCTCCATCATCAAATTTCTGCACTTGATTTCACATCGTAGACATCGATCTTGATTTTGTGTACCTAACGCTTTACCAACCTTCTCACAATTCTGATTAACCTGGTCTTGGATTTGATACCACTTGTTACACTCTAATACCCATTCTTATGTGTAACAGCCCCAGATCGGATCAGAGTTTTATGAGATACCACGGCACAAGCGTGCATGGTCTCAAGAACGAAGAAGATGAATCTCGTAGAGAACCAAAGTAACGGCAATGAAGCAACCACAACGAGTAAGAAAACTTAGCAAAGCCAATCGCAAATTATTTAAGCACAACCTTAAAAGAGTACAAGGCATTGATGCTCTCTCACAACCCCTTAAAACTTTTAGGAACTTTGGATCCTTACTCTATACAAGAATCTAGTGCTAAAGAATAACCTAGCCACTAATCCTCTCGTGCACCTCTTGCTTTAGATGAGTTGGTTTGTAGCTTCTTGGTTACTTGAATTCTCCATCCACCTCAATGGGTTTATATAACACGCTTAGTCCTCTAAAGGGAAGTAGGAATCCTAATCCTATTAGGATTCTTTTAGCCCGCCTTTCCAAATTCTAAAAGACTAGATATGAGTCGCCATACTGAACTATAAGTAAGAGGCAACAATGAACAAAATAGGGAATAGATGGATATAAAGTAAACCTCCTCTTCGCATGACTTCTCACCTTTTGGACAGTAGTCTACTCCAGTTGCACCCACAACTGACTTGTCACCTGCTGCCTCTCAGGTTATGTGTGTCAAATGCTGGGACAGATACAACACCTCATCTCATTCACTGACACCATCCAGTTCTCCTTGTAGGTAAGGCAGCAGCTACAAAAAATCTCAACTTCTAAAATTCAAAAATTAAAAGTCTTGAAATCTGGATCTATCCTGCCTAGAAATACCTCACTGATCCGAAAAATTCGAATCCCATTTTCCCTACAGTTTTTTCCAAAAAGGACAAAAACCTTTATCTCTTTGAACTGATTTAGGGTTTTGGGGTGTCGTCAGTGGATTGTGATGCATGCCGGCACACACATCGGGTGTGGCGGCCCAAGCCACCATAGACTTTTCTTGTCGGGCATGCAGGTCGATGTTGGCATAGCACAAAGCAATGCGGCGACCGTAGTAGCTGCACATCGCCCACACCCTTTGCCATCACAATCGGTTGGCTAACATCCGCTACCAGCTATGCTTGTCTCCCATCAGTCGCCATCACACCATTGCCTCACATGTCAAACCGCATGGACAACCGCAACAACTAAGCCACATTGACGAATGTGCCTAGTGAATAATTCCTATTTTTCATTCTAGTTATTCGTTAGACAAGTAGTGCCCCTAATTTCTCACTTTGCGTATGGTAACACAAGCAAGGTTAAAGGGGAGCTTTGGTGTTGACATTTCAAATCCATCTTGCAGCCAAACTATTGAGTGCCTGGTAGTAGTGTTACTTGGACACAAGCACGGAAGTCAGAATCCGACTCGAATTTGAGGTGCCTGATTTGGAAAAAAAAATTGGATACAGAAAATGCTACTTGGAATTAGACATGGGTGTTGGAATCAAACTCAGATTCGAGTTGTTCGATTCGGCAAAATTTTTTAGACATGGATATCCAAGTAACACTGCCTGGCAGGCAAGTTAACCCACAACAATACGTTCTTCAAGTGTTATCTCATATCAATTATTATTTACTTTTGCATGGTTAATATTGGATTAGCACTATTTGTAACACCTTGCGAGCCAAAATTAGCTAATAGATAAAGCCCCATGCAGAGCAGGCACACATACGTAGTACCTAGCTTTGCCCAAAAGGGTTAACCAAGAAGTGCTATGATTTGGGCTAACATATATTATATGCTAGCGTAACTCAATGAAACTAGCAATGTGGTACTAAACGGCTAGGGCTTTGTTTTCACGATGGCAACGCCTAGTCGGTGCCTAGGCGTCTCGGCGGCCGGAGGGGCACGCTAGGACCAGCCGCCTCGACTGGAGGGCATTAGGCACCCACCCAGGCATCCAGTCGAGGTGGCGGTCGACCGGGCATCACGGCTGGCCGAACTTGGTGAGCTGCGAATGGCGAAGACAAGGGCTAAGGGGCAAGGGCAAAACCTGAGGCGGTTGCGGGGCTCAGAGGCGCAGACCCTTTTAACCCTATCGCAATCTAGAGAGGAGAGGAGATAAGGGAGCTCCGCCGACCGCTGGCCTGCCGCCACCTTCGTCACCTCCACCGGTGAGATCCCCTTATGCTCCTCCTTCTCGAGCCAGATCCCGCTTTGCTCCTCCTTCCCGATCAAGTTGGATCCCGCTCTACTCCCCCTTCCCGGTCGATCCCCCTCTACTCCTTCCAGATACACTCTGCGTCACCGCTGATGGTGTGCTGTGCTGAGCTACTAGTCCTGGTATTGCTAGTCCTGCTAGTACTAATGATGGCATGATGTTGCTGGTGTGCTGTGTTGATGCTGCTGCTGCTAATCCTACTACTAATGATGATGGTGATGCACTGATGTTTCTGTTGTGCTGAACTACTAATGGTTGATGGTTGCTGCTACTGAACTGCTAATGCTTGATGCTACTTAAGTGTTAATGCTTGATGCGTGCTGGCCTACTGCTTAACTGCAAATGCTTCATCATCTAATCATCGCCTAGGTGCCTAGGCGTCCAGGCGATTCGGGCTCGCCACGTCTAGCCGAACCACCGTGACAACTATGGGCTGGGGTGTTAAATTCTCCAAAGCATTCTGCCTACAAATGTCCCTCGATACACAACCCGTACCATGTGTTGCTATAGGGCCACACGCACACGCTGCTTGCGCATCGAGGGTTGATGCTATGATACCATATGAAACACCTTGTGACCCAAAATTCACTAATAGCCCAGCCCCGCGCTTTGTGCAAAACGGGTTAATCCTGAGGCGCTACGATTTGGGTCGACAAGTATTATATGCTAGTGTAACTCAATGTTAACATGTGGTTGTATGACATGATTACCTCTTATCGTTATATGTCATCACGTTATTCCTTATCACTATGTGAATTCCTTGTTGCTCATTGTGCTATATCTTCCTAATTGAGTATCTTAGCCACATCGGGTTTGTGTCTGCCTAGAACCCTTCAATAATTATAACCTCGCTATTATTACGTGTCAAATTTAAATTTGCTGTTAGGTATACTTGCTAAGATTATCCAATCTCACACTTGCTCTTCTGTTCCAAGTAAAAGGCCAGTGGAGTATATTCTTATTAGAGCGTTGGTCATGGGTACCAGCACTGTAGTGCTTCCATCATTTATTTCAATTGTGGTTTTCATTAGCTTTGGGCCCTGGTCCTGTTTGTTAAACTATTTCCTGCTATTTGATTCTTCTGTGACTATTTTTGCTATTGATTTTATTCCTATTGAACAGTCCAGTTGTGTTAAAGTAGTGAAATCCTTTGGATTTTATACATTATGTCACTATTTATTTATTGCGATAATGCTCCAAGTGGTACGCATTTGTTAACATGTGTGGTGCTACAATGTAATTCAATTGTCATAAAAATCCAATCAGCATATTAGTTGCTTTTCTTATAGTTGAAGTGACAGTGTAGGATGTATTGGCCACAATAAAAACCTTTCCAGATAGCATCACGGCATGGACATCAATAGTGCAAAAAACGTCCTTCCACACAATGTGTTACAAGCAACATACTGGTAACTATGATAGTTCATATTACTCTACAGAAGTTCCCCAATGCTATCAATCCTAAAACTAAGTATGCTTATATGTTATGGCGTCCTGAATCTATGTCCCAAATAGCAATAACAATTAGATATATACACTAAACTTTTTCAGGTGACAATTTGTTGCGGCTGCTTGTGGAGGCGAGAATACGCCCGCGTACCAGGCCTGGAACCCGGCCGGGACAGGGATGAACTCGCCGTCGCAGCAGCCGCTGTGCGCGAGGGAAGAATAGGAGAGATAGCTGGCTGTACGGAGCCACCGGCCGGTTATCGACGGCAGCGCCTGAGACTTGTTTTGTGGTACTGAAAGCGTACCCTTTTCTCTCTAGGTCTTTCCTTTTTATTCATGCAACCCCTCAACAAGGGATCCTAAAAACATGGCAACTACTAATTTGAAATTGCAACAATAAAACAGATAAGGAAGGAAATAACTAATCAAATAGAGAAGGAGATAAACTCCTCTAACTACCGCCCTGATCCTGGGGATTGCGCCGGCAATAGACCCGGTCAATAGTATTGGCCGCATCACAATTCCATCCTTATGTGGCACAGGATACAGGGACAATAAGTCTAAGAGGAAGACCGGGCTGGGTCCTAGAAAAAATACTTACCTTCGCTACACTGAGTCCAACTGGATTAGGCCGATGTGGAGATCTAGTTGCCAAAACCCCCACCTTGCCCCCTTTCAGTCTAGGTACTCTCACCTTCCACAAAAACAGAAGATTTCACTAGTTCAGCCTCATATCCACAATAACATTCAGAACAAGAAAATTTTCATCAAGAACTAAAACCAACTAAGGGCCAAAAACAAATCACACCTTTGCTTTTAGCTTGGACCTAGCAGGGTCTTTCCACATTTTGTCAAGATCAGTGTTGAGATGGAACACATAGAGGATCCAGCAATGCGAGTAACTAGAGAGTCCCTCGAGCGCTTCCGCCGGGACACGAGCAGGATCAAGCGCCACGGTCGCTCTAGCCAGAGGCACCACCAACGGCTGTCTCGGTGTACCATTCCTGCAAAATCAACAACCACATACATGAACACCACACGCCTTCACACATACGTCACCAACTCTTATTAATCAAGTTCAATAGATGCTACAAAGCATCAAAAGTGGCAGAGACAAAGACGGCAGCAGCACCTCGTGGGGAAGCAGGACTGCACGGTGCCGATCGGCGCCATCCGGTACGACGCCGGAGCCTTGTCCGGCTTCGCCTCCCCCGAGCTCGCCTCCTGCTCGCTCAGAGCCCTTCGTAATGACTGCAAGAGGCAAAACCAAGCAATATAAGGGGAAATGCGCAAATTTGACCTGATGCGCTTCACGGAGGGCCGACCTGCTGAGCGCGGACCCTGCCCCGGCGCTCTGCGGCGGTCTTCTCCGCGGCGTCGGCCAGCGAGGCCTCCAGCTCCCGGACCCGCGCGGCCAGGCGACCGCATTTGCGCCTGTACAGCAGCAGGCCTGCGGTGATAGACACGCTTGTGAGAAAGGAGAGGCAAATGTTTGACACTTGGAGGTAGGAGGCACAGGAAAGGCGGGAAGAGAGAGAGAGATTACTTGAGAGGATGACGGCGGTGGCCGCGAGGGCAGCGGCGGCGGCGGCGAGGCTTTGCGACCGCGCCATGGCGGCGGAAGGTGCCGAGTCGGCGGGGCCGGGTCAAGATATAAGAATTAGTTTTGGGCGGGCCTGGAAGAGAATCGGCCCAACTGACTACGTGGTATGTTCGGGTCCATTCGATTTAGTAAGCCTTAGCCCAAAAGATGGAAGTATTGCCCAGCTAAACTTTTCCTTTAGTGCAACAATGTTTAGGATCCGTTTTTCGAAACCCAAAAAAAATTGGTAGAATTTCGTACTAAACAGTTCAACTCTTATAGAAATAAAAAAAAAATCATGTATTTCATATGAGGCCTCATTGAAGGGAAGTACAAGGAAGATGCTCATGCAGAATTACGAACGTGCCTTTTTTTCTTGAGAGAGAAATTTCAAAATATGCTAATTAGCGCGTGTGTACGCACACACCCTAAGGACATGTCAGTGTGATATTCACGTTGAAAATTTTCAGTCAAATTTTGAATCATCGCCTTACAGATCAATTCCTCCTCACGTAATCTCTACGATCATAACCCGACAACGCACCCCCAATTCTCGCATGCACCGTACGACTCCTCCTTCGGTAAGACTCTTGCTCGCCTCGCCAGCGGCGACGAGCCGATAATTTCCACCGGAGCTTCTCCTCCTCCTCCTCTTCTGCCTACTCCGATGACTCTCAATGCGTGGCCACCTCCAGCGACAAGACAAAACAAAAGTTGAATCTGTGATCTATGGCAAATGAGAGCTGGTTTCACTAGAGTGCACTTAGGGTCTGTTTGGCAGAGCTCTAAATCCTAATTCTCCAGTTCTAGCTCTTGATTCTCTATGAAATCGATTCTCTGGTATAAGTGATTCCTATTTGAGAAATAGTTATGAACTTGGTAGGGAGGTTCATAACTGAGAGGTTGTGAATCAAGTGGGGAACACATTTTTTTGGCTCCCAGGCTGCAAGTTAAAAAACATGAATCACTTCCTTGGATTCCTATGTGAAGCTAGTTATTTTTTCTTGTTTGGTAGAACTCCCCAGCTTCTCATAGGGAAGCTGAAGCTGGGAGCTTTGCCAAACGCACCTTTAGCTTCACTGCAGGCGCCGGTGGTCAATCAGTCCTGTCGGAGATGGAATTCGTGTGTGGTCGACCGCACACAGGATAGAGAAGATGGTGGAGTTCTGGGGTGGCGCACGAAGCGTCGTGTAAAAATCCAAGGTTTATAAATTGAAATCACATACTGCCATATCGGGAAATTAGGGAGGAATGATTGATTTAAATAAAGTACCAATTGATTTGAATAAAGAGTATGCCATAATTATATGGATACTGTAGAAATATAATTGATATGAGTACACGCTAATAACAGCTACTTTGCCTCTAAGATTACTTTCTATATTGACTTCGGATGTTGACTCGAAGACTATTATTGAATGCGAAAGTTACCCTGATTGAGATAAATAGAAGGATACAATGGATGCTCAACTAAACTCACTAAATAAGATAATTGCCTTTAGACAAGTTGTCAAGACTCCTCCAGATATATTCCCATTGGTTAGAAATAGGTGTTTATGAGAAAGATGAATTGAAATAATGAGGGATTAGTAGCACAAGGGTGCACATGGAGATCTAACATCGATTACGATGAAAGTTATTCTCTTGTCATGGATGGCACTACATTCCCATAACCTGATATTTATGACAGCAAGCATTAATTTGAATATGAAACTCATAGATATTATGACCGTATATTTGTATGAGTCACTTGATTCAGAAATCTATATGAAGATTCTCGAGTACCGAAGATCCCACATATGAGCAAGAACGACAAACACAACATGTATAGTGTGAAATTGAAAATATCACTATATAGATTAAAGTAGTCTATTCATATGTGGTACAATCAATTAAGAAAATTCCTTCGATGAAAGGATATATCAACGATGTGTGTCCCTCTGAGTTCATAAGAAATTCGTGACACAATTTTGTACCATCTCAGTGTATGTAGATGATTTGAACATTATTGGAACCAATGAAAATATCATCGAAACTAGCTCATACTTAAATACGGTGTTCGAGATGAAAGATTTGGGTGAAACTAAATTTATCTTAGGCCACAGATTGTGAATCTGTCTGGTGGTATATTCTTGCACCAACCTACCTATAGCAAAAAGATATTGGAGAGATTTTGCTAATGATGAAGCGACAACCACTTAGTACACCTATGGTTGTTAGGACATTCGATCTAGAAAAATATCCATATGGTTCCGGACGAGAAGATGAGGATGTGTGGGGCCAGAGACTCTAAAGTTGAGTAGTTTTTCTCTCATCCTGAAAACCACATAGAAATATATATCTACAAGGAATCAGATTTTCATAAGAGGGCATAAACCTCGTAACTGTTAGTAATGCAAGTGAACGTGCTTCATACCATCAAGCTCCGCCATAGCCTTCTTGATCACTGGCCTGAACTTGCTGATCGCAGATAACAACGTCAAAACTTAAGATCTAACACTAATTAGTCAAAAAATAATAACATGGGATTATATTATCACATTTACTTGAATAAACGGTGAAGAGAACTATGTTGGAACATACTTGGGTAACCTTCCAAGTCAAGAGAAGGAAAAGCAACGAGAAAATAGGGAATTGTAGAAAATTACCGTGCCTCCTCCTAACATCCATTAATGATGTCAATGCTGTTCCTCCAATAGCCCAATCCTCCACATGAGCAGCGAGGTTACCAACCTGATCTTACAGCCACCATATCATAAATCATATTTACAAATATAAATTTTGGTATTATAACAAAAGTAGGGATTCAGAGAATATAAATTTTATGATAGATGTACTCACACAGTACCTACAACTACTCATATCTGGTTAATTAGCCATCCATTGCACAAGATCATCAGATAACCATTGTTACTGGATACTACTGAACGTATAACTGGCCAAATCAATTGATTGGCATGTTACCGTGGACATCTTGGAATGGTAGAGGTTGTAACATGGTAATAATTTGTAGAAAACATACACACAAATCTTCAATGGAATCATTGTACTAACTTAATCCGAGTATCCAAAATGAACCGATCGATATAAGACAAAAAGAAGAACAAAAACAAAAACTCAGCCAGAGCGCAACCAATCCCATCAGTTAATTCAGGGATCCAGCAAATCAAATCCACCATAGCTAAAACAGGAAACTCTATAAACCAATCAAAATGCTAAAAAAAAGAGAACAAAACATTCAAATATTCGTAGACAAGGAAAGAACAGGAGAGCCAAGAACCAAGAAGCCACCAGCTTACTCTTCGATGGGAGGGTGACCGTGGCCGTCGCAGCCTCTTATTGCTGGCCAACTGTTCCATCGCCTCTGATGGCTGCCAAACAAGAGTGACCTCCTAAATAGGTTTGATGCTCACTATTCACCGCTCATGGAGAACACAAGTGGAAATGATATAATGCAAAAGACTTAAGGTTTGCTCCATCTTTTCAAACTGAATCATTGATTAAAACCCGTGCATCTTCTCAAAATCAGTAATTTTCCATGAATCCCACATCAAGCTGCTCCTTTACATGGTATCGTAGCATTCAGGCACCACAGCCCATATTTAGCAGTTCAAATTTGTACCTGATAGATATAGAAGAAAATTATGTGAACCATCAGCTCGCGAATCATTTGATGAAGATGGAATAATATGACAGTATACAAATTAATGAGAACACCATCCAAAACTCTATAAATTACTGACCAAGATCGGTCTAAAAATACCTGTGCTGGTTTTAACTAAATGAGAAGTGAAGACATGCTATGTAAATTACAGAGAAGAAGTTTAATTGGTGCACTTCTATACCTTGGCAATTTCACTAGTTCTAACATTGCTTTTGAAGTGAACTGGTTGTAACATCGTCTAAGCATATGAACAAGTATTAGACTAGAATTAAACACATTCTTAGGTGTCTTAAAGGTACAGTGGATATTGGACTTATTTGACTCAAAGGTCAAAATATCAAAATAAGTGGTTACTTCGACACCGACTATTTGTCTAATCCCCATAATGCCAGATTTCAGACTGGATATGTTTTTCTAAGCAGGAAGAATTGAGATTTTTGAGAAATCAGTGAAGCAATTAATAGTTGCTATGTCAACTATTTATTCCGAGATAATTACACTATATGAGACGACTTGTGAGTGCATTCAACTTAGAAGATTGATCCATCATATCCGATAGTCATATGGTGTAGATGTAGATAAAATGCCCACAATTATCCATGAAGAACATCATGCATTGTAGAAATGAAAAGTACTTAAACATATATCTTGTAAGTATTTCTATTCCCAGCATGAGATTGGGAATGTTGAAATACAGAAGATTAAGGGCCTGTTTGGTAGAGCTCCAGATCCCAGCTTCATCTGAGATTTGAAACTTGTAGGCTAAAATAAAGTGAATTAAGTTTATATTTTTGGTCTAAAATATAAACAAGATGATCCATCTAAACACTCTTAATGTACTCACAGCTCCAACTCCACGGATCTGTGGAGTTAGGAATACCTATTTACCAAAGCCTTACCATCTTCTACATTTGAGAAGCATGTGAGAGGCAGGCATACATATGAAAGACTCAGAGTTGAAGTCTTCAAGAGAAGATATTTAAACTTTATATGTGATCATATTTAGAAAGATATGTTGTACTCTTTTTTACTTAATTGAGTTTTGTCCAATTGGGTTTACTCAATTAAAGGTTTTTAATAAGTTAACATGTGTAATGGCATGAGACATATGAGCTATGTACTCCTTTTCCTGTCCCTTTTATGCGAAAATGGAGGTCGTTACAAGATCAGTCGGCTCAAACACACGAGAACATCAGGTTCATGTTAGTTTGAGACGTGCCAACCGATTTGATCCTGCAATCGGTAAGATAGATGGAAAAATATGCTCAAAGCCAATCTAGTGTAACAATCGGCAAAGATTTAAACATCTAAGAAGCCGATCAAATCTAGGGCAACGATAAATCTAAACAATCGATTAGGGCCGATTAGATGATAGATAGAAGTAGATTTTTCTGAAAAAGGTGATGCACAACAAGATCAAGAAAAAAAATAAACCTGATTGGCGTAATCGAGGGTAATCAACAATCGGCGATGCGCAACTTTATTGATTAAGATCGGATTACAAGAAATATTCTAAATTGCAGGAAAGTAAAAAGGAAGTAAATGCGATTTGTTTGATTGATTGGAGGTTGTTTTTGCTCGTCTTTGACCATCTATTATAGTAAATTTCTATCTTTAATTCAATATCGGTCATAATTCTATTTTTAACTTGAATTTTCTTTTCTTAACTGATATTGACTAAAAATATCTTTTTTTTTACCCTTAGTCTAACAAATAGACTTACTTTGCCAAATTTCTGGTGCTAACACAACTGATGGAAAGAACGGCCACTCACTCCACGGAGATCGAAAACCTCGGCAATGGATCTATCCGGCATCCGCTGATTTCTACCCTTCAAGAGATCCACCTGAGACGGTCGCACGGGCGAAGCTTTGAATCGAGCCTCGAGCGACCGCCAGAATGGTTCCTGATGCTCGGCGTTTCTTTCGCGGTTAAGATGGGCGACGCTGACGACGGGAGAGAACGATAGCGGATTTGGACCGGGAATATCGATTTGGACCGCGGAACAGTGAATTTTCGACAGGAAAAAGAAAAAGAAAGGGAGGAAAACCTAGCAAACAGTGAATTTTCAACAGGAACTGCAAAGAAGCGACAATTTCCGCGCAAAGAGCACCAACTTAGGCGAAAAACAGACCACCCAAACAGAGCTATGAATAACGCAGCAGTGCTAAGAGATTCTTTTGCAGACCTCGCACAGCTCAGGAAATGGCGACATCGGTCAGAATCACACCGATCCTGTTCTTAGCATTCAGCTTTGCGGTTGCTCAAAATGTCGCAGAAAGTGGAGCAGAAAAATTCCATGTAGGGTTGATACTTGATTTGGGGACGTCGGTGGGCAAGGTGGCACGTACCTGCATTTCATTGGCTATCGATGATTTTTATGCTGCCCATCCAAACTACACCACACGGCTCGTCCTTCACGTCAGGGATTCCATGAGCGATGATGTCCAAGCTGCATCTGCAGGTACATGTTTCGTGCTCAGCTATGGATTTGACATAGTATGTATGAGTTTGCTTGATTCTGTAAGATATGCACACTTACTAAATTGGGAGTTTGGTCTTCGGAACAGAGCACGAGACAGTTAGACACACTACCTTTATTAAGCTATTGCTCTCTATTTGCTCTGCTGCATAGTACATGGATGTAAGCGGTAGCAGTGGGAATAACAATTGTAATATGAATTTTATCATTGCCGAAAGTACAGCATGTAGCTAACTGCAGGAATCTGTTGTGGTTCTGATGTGGAAAACAAGCAATATTGATGCATTAGACGAAGCATGTAGTTTTCCTGAACTAGTACAATTAGGAGGCGTTGCAATCATGTGCTGAAAATTACTTAATTCAATGGCAAACTGGATAGCTTTATATCTAGTGGCTCCTGATTTATAAAGATGCCATGAGCCAATTTCCCTACTTTTCCCTTACAAAAGAAGGCTATGCATGTCGTCTAAGGTTCAAACTGAAATGAATTCAACAGTAGCTATGTGTTGATATATTGCCGGTGCTGTAGGCATGCAAATGAAATCTTACAGACACTTTTTTAAGATGCAGTTTGAACTTTAAAGAGATCCCTGCGACAGACTTAAAGGATACAACAAAGATATAACTAATAATAGCTTCCAAGAAAAAAGGAATCGGTACAGAAATGCAAAAGCTCGACATTTTGAACTTGAATATTTAAAAGGAAAAATCCATAAACACCCCCGTAAATCACCTGCTTTTTCAATTTGCCCTTAAATCTCATTTTCGTTACTTTGCCTCCTATAAGTTAAGTTGGCTTGCAAATACCCACATAGGTCGCATGTTTGCACTATTTTCTCGTGGTTTTAATTATCTTTCGTACTTTCTTCAATGATTTTAGTATTTGTTTAAGTGATTTTAATACTTGTTTCAATGATTTGGTATTTTCAATACATGATTTCAGCATTGAAACATTAATAATGTAAATAGTGTATTACAAGTGCCAAAATCATGCAAATAAATAAGTACTAAAATCGTTAAAATAGGTATTGACACCACTGAAGCAATTGCCAAAGATAATGAAAACCACGTGAAATGGTGCTATCATGTGGCATGGGGGTTTTTGAACCTCAACTTATAGAGTACAAAGTAAACGATAATTAGATATGGGAGGCAAATTGAAAAAGTAGGCAAGTTATGGGGGCGTTTATGGATTTTTCTATTTAAAATGAAGTACTGAACATAAAAAAATTATATTAGGTCAGAATCTCAGAATAAAGTTAATTAGAACTGTCCAGTTCCTTGCTATAAATTACAGCTAAGCCCTGTAATTCATTTGCACAATTGCTTGTAGTTCTTTTCTGTCACAAATATGTCTGGTAGCATAAAATGCTATTGCAACTTTCAAGAGAGTACGGGTAGGGTGGTAAACATGCAAACTTTTAGATCTTTCCACGTAGACCATGTAAAATATTTGCTCTCATGAAGAAGCTGAAGTTTGTCTTCATATGCAATTCTACAGCTATTGACCTGCTAGAGAACTACAATGTTCAAGCTATCATTGGCCCGCAGAAATCTTCTCAAGCTGTGTTTGTATCAGCTCTTGGAAATAAGTGTCAAGTCCCAATTATCTCATTCACAGCAACCAGCCCCTCTCTGTCCTCTAGTAGTCTCCCATATTTTGTGCGTGCAACACTGAATGACTCCGCACAAGTGAATAGCATTACCTCCATAATAAAGGCCTACGGATGGAGAAGGGTGGTGCCTATCTATGTAGACAACGATTATGGTAGAGATATTATACCACACCTTGTTGATGCCCTCCAAGAGATAGATGCCCATGTTCCATATCAGAGTGCGATAGATCAATCAGCATCCAGTGAACACATTGCCCAAGAACTCTACAAGCTGATGACAATGCAAACAAGGGTTTTTGTTGTGCATATGTCCCCCTCGTTGGGCTCCCTCCTCTTCAGAAAGGCAAAAGAGATCGGGATGATGAGCAAAGGATTTGTATGGATCATAACAGATGGAGTAACCAATCTCATAGACTCGATAAATCCTTCAGTTGTGGAAGCAATGAATGGTGCCTTGGGGGTTGAGTTTTATGTTCCTAAATCAACAGAGCTTGACAACTTCACCAA
The DNA here is from genome assembly GCA_036346375.1 of Guadua angustifolia. Taxonomy (NCBI): domain Eukaryota; kingdom Viridiplantae; phylum Streptophyta; class Magnoliopsida; order Poales; family Poaceae; genus Guadua; species Guadua angustifolia. The sequence continues at coordinate 28,639,131 of CM070517.1, read as the reverse complement.
GAGATGGAATGTGAGATTCCGAATTGATTATCCAAATGATCCACCAATGAAACTAAGCATCTTTGGACTGTGGGCTTATGATACGATCTGGGCGGTAGCACAAGCAGCAGAAAAGGCCAAAGTTACCAAAGCAATATTTCGAGGACCACCTGCAATGAAAAACTTGACAAGCTTGGAAACCTTAGAAACTTCAACAAATGGTCCAGCACTTCTAAAGGCAACATTGCAAAATAAATTTAGAGGTTTAAGTGGTCACTTTGACCTTTCAGATGGGCAGCTGCAAGTTTCTGCATTTCAAATAATAAATGTAGTTGGGAAAGGACAGAGAGAAATTGGGTTTTGGACTGCAAAAAATGGACTTTCAAAGAATTTAGATCAGAAGGGATCAAATACAACATATGGGAACACCCAACCTGATCTGAATATCGTGATTTGGCCGGGAGAGTCTACAAAGCCACCAAGGGGCTGGGAACTTCCAGTAAGAGGGAAGAAGCTTCAAGTTGGTGTTGTCAAAGGTGATTCTCCAGAATACATAGATGCTGATGAAGATCCCATCACAGGTGTGACTAAAGCAAGCGGCCTTGCAATTGATGTTTTTGAAGAGGCATTAAAGAGACTTCCTTATGCACTCCCTTATGAATACATAATGTTTAACACCACAGAGATTGTCAGTTCGAGCTACGATGATTTTGTCTACCAAGTTTATCTTAAGGTAAGAAATAACTTGTGTTAGGCCTCCATGTTGAAAATATAATATGTTTACGCTTTTCAAGCTCTGGCATTTCCTCTTTTATGTTAGCATTTTGTGAAATGACATCAAAACCCTACTAAACCCTACTAGAAGACAAGCCATGCTTACTCTACACTATAGTTTGCTAGTAGCCATTCCAATTGGAAGATGGAGTTCTGGAAAGTACCATACACTCAGAAATTCTGGTATTTTATTCTGTACAACTGCCGTTGACATATTCTAATTGTGCATGTAAACCCCCTCCCTTCCTGTATTAGCAAACACATCAAAATGTCATATGGTTCTTCCTTATGCACTCTAAACGTAATATTTCATGATTAAATATGGTACAAACAATAAATTTACATTAGAAATTAATTTGGCATGACTGTCCATTAAATGGCCATCTATCATGACACCTTGTTTGAACAAAATAGTCTTAGCATTCTTAACAAACGTTTTCTTTTCTTTTTGCATGCTTGGTTAAACAATTCTCTTTGACACCGTGACAGAAGTATGATATAGCGATTGGAGACATCACAATTAGGTACAACAGAAGTTTGTACGTGGACTTCACTCTGCCATACATAGAATCAGGGGTAGCAATGGCTGTTCCCGTCAAGGAAAGCATAAAAAAGGATACCTGGATTTTCTTGAAGCCATTGACGCCTAGCATGTGGTTTGGAACAATCATACTCTTTATCTACACAGGAATTGTAATATGGCTGTTGGAGATTCTAGGCAACAACAAGAATGTTCATGGTCCAATTCCCAGACAGTTGGCATCAATGATCTATTTTTCCATGTTTGAAGAGAGTTGAGTGCATTTATCACAGTATATTTGTTTTCTATGAGATTTAGGATGGCACAGCATAAGTATCAAGTTCAAAAAAACAAATGGATCTAATTCAAATGGTCTCTGGGAAACGTACTAAATTTATAAGCCATGTCTTAGATATCAGTAGGGGTGGGCATTTTTAAACCGAAACCGAATTACCGAACCGAACCGAACCGAATTAACCGATTATTTCGGTTATTTCGGTTTTCGGTTTTCGGTTCGGTTTTTGTTTTGATATAATTCGGTTTTCGGTGTTCGGTTCGGTTTTTCGTTTTCAAAAACCGAAATAACCGAATAAACCGAATAGCCCATATACAATACCATTTTTATAGTATTCTTCCTAAAACCACTAAACAATTCACATGTTATAATACATTTATGCATATGTTTAGTATATTCATATATTTTATTATGCTTATATTGTAATTACATATGAATATTGTGTGGGTTTATCCATATTTTGTGTTGCAATATGAGAAGGACTAAATCTAATTTACCTAGTGTTATTCATATTTCGGTTAACCGAAAAACCGAAATAACCGAACCGAAATATTTCGGTTAATTCGGTTCGGTTTTTTATTTTTATCTAAGAAATTCGATTCCTAGTTTTCAAAAACCGAATTATTTTAAAACCGAAAAAACCGAACCGATTAAACCGGAAAAACCGAATGACCACCCCTAGATATCAGTTGCCCCAAATACGGGGCAAATTTGTCTTGAGTCTGCTCTATCAAGTTAATATGATATTTAAAAGATGCAACAAGGAATAGGTTACCATTATATGTATATAAAAAAATTGTGATTCTGAAAAGTAGCACATCTTGAAATTTATGAATTAAGTTTGGTCTTCTGAAGTTTGATTTAAGATGTCTAAAAAAATAACTGAACACTTCATCATAATTTTTGCAGAGGACAAGGTGAAACGTCTTATCTCACGGATAGTGCTGGTTGTATGGATGTTTTTTCTCCTGGTCCTTAAGTCAAGTTACACCGCAAGCTTGACATCAATGCTAACTGTAGAACAGCTCCAGCCAACTGTAACAGATGTCCATGACCTCCTAAAAAATGGAGAATACATAGGGTGCGGGAGTGGCTCCTTTGTCATTGGCCTTTTGGAAGAACTTGGTTTTCACAGATCAAAGATCAAGCCTTATCATAACCCTGAAGATGCACACAATGCACTTTCCAGGGGAGGCAAGAATGGTGGCATTGCTGCTTTCGTGGGTGAAATCCCATACCTGAAATTATTTGTTGCAAAGAACTGCAAGAGGTACACCATGGTCGGACCAATTTATAAGACTGCTGGTTTAGGCTATGTAAGTTTACTGTACTACTTATGTTTATAACCAAATACAATATCAACTTGCTTCTAGTTTGCGTAAGGATGCAAAATAATCTGAACTGGAGCACATGAGCTAACAAAAAAAAACGCTATGTTCTTCCACAGGCACTTCCAAAGGGGTCCCCTCTAATTGGAGACATCTCACAGGCAATCCTAAATATAACTGGGGGAGACACTATAATTCGAATCGAGAAGAAATGGATAGGAGATCAAAACAACTGCCAAAATGTGGGCACCATCACCAGTCCAGGCAGTCTCACCTTTGCCAGTTTTACTGGACCTATCATCCTTACTGGAGTTGCCTCAACATCTTCCCTTTTGGTCGCCATGATAATCTTTTTCTACAGAAACAAACAAGAATATCAAAATGGTGATGTCGAACAAAACTTGTCACAAGAAGAAAACAATGGACGCACAGATGAAAACCACTAGTCACAAGAAGAAACTGGACCCAAAGGGAAACATGACACAAATCCAAAAACAAGCAAGGTTATGTGCAATGGTTGGTTTGACATCTATAGGGGTTTAAAAACTCCTCGCCCACAAACAGTATTGTTAGGGCTGCGGATAGGGTTTATACCCGGCGCCGCATGCAGGAGGCATAGAATTAGTTTGTTATGGAATCCATAATCTTACCTTCCTATCTTTAGAGTTTCTATCTTTATCCTTTCCAAGTTTATCCTTTGTTGAGTCAGATTGTAACTCCTTAGAAGTTTGAGAATAAATAAAGAAGAAGGCAGGAAAGCCCTCATGCTTTTGATTGCCAATTAAACTTTCTAGCAAGCGCCGCCATCGACAACCGGCCGGTGGCGCCGCATACCATTACCGTTAAAATAGGTCGGCGTCGATTCGGCGTTGTCCTCCATCGATCATCGTTCGTGCTTGAGACCCAGACGCGATTGTTGAAAAAGAACATCCGTATCAATTGGTATCGAGCGACGAATCCACCATGTCGCATCCGAAGGTCGCCACGGCGATCGAGACGGGCTGGAAGAGTTGCGCCGCAGACATGCATCTTTGGAGAAGAAGATCGATGATCTGATCAAGGCATTGGGGAAAAGAACCATGGAGGAAGGTCCTGTGGGCACGGAGGGTAGCGGCGCACAGAACCAGAGCTTCCGATCAAATCTTCGTGCGAAGGAACAGCGGCGGAAGAAGAGGATCGACGAGGGTTAGGTACCAAAGACGATCGACAGGATCGTCGTTGGGTACCGCAAGCGCCAAGGTATGAACTTCCGATCTATGATGGCTCGGAAGATCCTCTGTTATGGCTCAAGCAATGCGAAGATTCTAAAGTCGCACTGTGTTCCAAAGGCGCATCACGCCCAGATGGCGTGGTTCTTCTTGAGAGGGAGGCACAAGAAGTGCTTGACAATTGGGAATTGGAGGGAAACGAGATTAGCTCGGAGGAGTTCTACGAGGTGTTCCTGCAACGATTCTCGCGAAGATTCTTCTACCGACCTCTCGGTGACTTATCTAACCTCAAGCAAGGGACACGGGTATGGGACTATGCCCGAAGTTCCAGAGGCTCTGGCGCGCACCTCGAGGATGAAGAAGGCGAGCGGTGGAGCTTTTCACGGCGGGGCTATCGGCGACGCTGTGCCAGCAGAGGTGCGCAGAGATCGCCCCGCGACCTAGCCGACGAATGGGCTCGCTCGGAGGCGAAGGCGTCGGGAAGACTTGTGGATCGCAAAGCGGCTCAATCTCGCCCACATCGTATGACAGGGGTTCAGACGGGCTCGGCGATCGGCTTGGCGGCATACTCGAGCGGAACGCTGGGGAACGGAAGGCCACCACCTTCGCTTCCGCCAAGAAGACCGACGGCGATCGGCCTCGGCACCGACTCAGGCCACTCAGCAGGAGGTCGCTCGGCTCCAGTGGGCTCGCAGGCTTCGTCCGCAGGATCAGTTCCCCACCGGCGCCGCCTGACCCCGGATGAGATGGCAGAACGAAGGGCGAAGGGCCTCTGCTTCAACTGTGATGAGGCATTTTCCAGAGGACATCAATGTAAGAAACTCTTCTTGTGTGAAGTGGTGAATGGGGAGGAGGAAGAGGAGGAGATTACGGAGGAAGAGGAAGAACCAGCGGCTCTGTCGGTCATGGCAGTGCGGGGGCAAAAGGGAGGGAAGACGATGCAGATTTCCTTGCTGATGGGTGGCCGCCAATTGGTGGGATTGATCGACAGATGGCGAGACACACAACTTCTTGAGTAGCCACGCGAAGAACCCTCGTGGGATCTGTCTCAGAGTCAAGGACTCAACAAGTGCTGCGGGCAGATGGGGATGAGCTACCATGTCCGGGGCGGATTGCCCAGGAGTTTTCTTCGTTGAGTCCCATCAATTCAAGGCACCATTCTTAGTGATTCCTCTCCAAGGGTTTGATGTAGTCTTTGGGAGTTCAAGGGCTTCGGACATTGGGGACATCCAAAGGAACTTTGACAAGCTCCAGATGACCTTTGGCGGCAGACGCCAGATCACCCTCCAAGGCCGGCGGTCTACGACAGAGGTTCTTGTCCATCAACCTGGAGGTCGCATCGATGAGGAAGTGGAAACTCTCTTGGTGAATTCAAGGACCTCTTCCAGAGCCTCGAGACTTACTCTCCACCACGACAATCGCGACCATCGCATTGTGTTGGCGTAAGGTACTGAACCCGGTGGTCGTGCGGCCCTACCGCATTCGCACTGGTCGAAGGATGAAATTGAAAGACAAGGTGCCGAGATGCTCGCGAAGGGATTATTCTACCGAGTAGATCACCCTTTCCCCCCGTCTCGCGCTAGCGCGGAAGGAAGATGGCACTGGCGTTTTGTGTCGACTACTGAGCACTCAATGCAAAGACCATCAAGGATAAGTTCCCGATTCCAAGGGTCGAAGAGCTTCTCGATGAGTTGCACGGAGCCAAATTCTTCTCCAAGCTAGATTTATGTTCGGGTACCATCGATCCGGATCAGAGGAAGACATTGAGAAGACTGATTTTCCGCACGCACCATGGTCATTATGAATCTCTGGTGATGGCTTTTGGCCTTTGTAATGCGCCATCCACATTCCAGCGCTTATGAATGAGGTTCTTGCGAATTTCTTCTAAGTTTGTCTTGGTTTTCTTTGACGATATCCTCATCTACAAGCGACCGGAGAGCACCTTCTTCATCTACTCGGCGATCCGCGAAGCTTCGCCAACATACATTGTATCTCAAAAGGAAAAAGTGCTCATTTTTGTGCCAGAGGTAAAATATCCGGGTCATATCATCACGGCGAGGGTGTTGCAAAGAATCCGCTAAGGTGCAGGATGTGGCTCAGTGGCGTGCTCCTACCTCGGCCACAGCCGTTCGAAGCTTCCTGGGGCTCGCAGGGTATTATCGTCGGTTTATCAGCCACTACGCTGCTATTGCTGAGCCGTTGACTTCATTGCTTCGACAAAGAACCTTTGAGTGGATCGGCGCCACGGCGCGGCATTCCAGCGGCAAGGAGGCCCCATCGCTACTCGCCCCACGCCTCCCAGATTTTGACACCCCGCTCGTGGCGGAGTCGCGATGCGTCAAGCCTCGGGGTGGGTGCGGTGTTGCAGCAAGAGGGCCACCCGGTCGCGTTCTATAGTCGGCGTCTTCTTGTCGATCGTCATGTCAAATTGGCGGCATACTGGCGTGAGCTCATCGGTCTCTCCAAGGCTATTCGGCATTGGCGTCAGATTTAGGGCGGCCGCTTATTGTCCGGACGGATCACGCCATCTCAAGTACTTATTGGAGCAGAACCGTGACTTCGCAACAACAACCTTGGTTGAGTAAGTTGATGGGATTTGATTTCACTGCCGAAAACCGTCAGGCGTTGAATCAAAGCCGCGGATGCCCTTTCCGCGATTTGACAACTCCACACCGTAACGCCATCTCAAGCCTCTCGGCCGGGTTTGGGAAGAATGGCATACTCAAGACCGCGGGTCGATCTTGAGATCCAATGACGATGCACGGATCTCGAAGGGACCGAGTCACCATCACCGTGGTCAGTTAAGGAGGGTTTACTATATTATTCAGGTCGATTGGTCATTCCAGCCACTTCTCCATTATGTACTTCCGTGGTTGCCGCTTTCCATGATTTGACGCATGAAGGAGTTCACAAGACTGTCCATCGTATCAAGCAACACTTCTTCTGGGAGGGCCTTCGGCGGACTGTTGAGGATTTTATTCGCCGTTGTCAGATTTGTCAAGCTCACAAGGCCGAGACTTCACACCAAAGAAGTCTCCTTCAACCGCTGCCCATTCCCCGCCAGACGGGGCCGATGTCTCCATGGATTTCATTGTTGCTCTTCCCAAGTCTCAAGGCAAAACAATTTATTTTGGTGGTGGTGGACCGTCTGTCCAAGTATAGTCACTTTATGGCTATCGCCCGTCTACCGCCCCGATAATTGCGGACATCTTCTTTGACCGGTGGTTCGACTTCATGGCATGCCGAGTCCATTGTCTCCGGAAGGATCCAAGTGTTCACTAGTGCATTTTGGCAGAGTCTCTTCAAGCGCTGCGGTACACGTCTCCTCACTTCCTCGGCCTATCACCCTCAGACGGATGGTCAGACAGAGGTGGTTAACCGGACAATTGAGATGTATTTGCGCTGTTTGGCTGCTGATAATCCATCCACTTGGGTTCGTTGGTTGCCATGGCGGAGTTCTTATAATTCCTCTTATCACTCACTCTCTACCACTCCTTTGAGTTGGTGTATGGCGATCCTCGAAGCTTACTTCCATATTCAAGGCGCTTACTCGATAGATGCAGTGGATTGCAAATTGGTTGATCGTGATGCTTTATTGGCTCAAGCTCGTCAGCATCTTCTTAATGCTCAGAACCGCATGAAGCAGTACTATGATGCGCATCACAGGGAGCTGGAATTCTCAGTCGGGTCATGGGTGTGGCTTCGTCTTCAGCGTCACCGCCAATTCTCTCTTCGTCCGGCGCCTTCCCACAAGCTTTCTCCTCGTTTTTTTGGCCCTTACAAAGTGGTTGGTCGTGTGGGAGAGGTGGCTTATCGACTGGAGCTTCTGCGGCCACCAAGATCCATGATGTGTTTCATGTCTCTATTGAAGCCATTTCAGGCGATCCTCCGGATGCTCCACCACCATTGCCCTTGGACTGTCTTCTTCACGGATGACTCATCCAACCAAACCTTACAGGTCTCTGGCAGCCGCTTTGTTCAAGGGTGTCGTCGGTTCTTGGTTCATTGGTCGGGCCAACCGGAAGAGAGGCCACTTGGATGGATGCTATTGTTCTTCGTCGCACCTATCTCGATTTCAAGCTTGAGGACAAGCTTGGTGTCGAGTGAGTATCTTGTTAGTGGTGCGGATAGGGTTTATACCCAACCGCATGCAGAGGCATAGAATTAGTTTGTTATGGAATCCATAATCTTACCTTCCTATCTTTAGAGTTTCTATCTTTATCCTTTCCAAGTTTATCCTTTGTTGAGTCGATTGTAACTCCTTAGAAGTTTGAGAATAAATAAAGAAGGGCAGGAAAGCCCTCATGCTTTTGATTGCCAATTAAACTTTCTAGCAAAGGCCGCCATCGACAACCCGGCGCATTAGCGCCGCATACCATTACCGTTAAAATAGGTCGACGCCGATTCCCCGTTGTCCTCCACCGATCATCGCTCGTGCTTGAGACCCGATGACGCGATTGTTCAAAAAGAATATCCGTATCAAGTATCAATCTCAAGTTCACTTGGGCCGTGTGTTAGAATTAGTGTTTAGTTGTTTGTGAACGGTCTAGCGTTAGTTGTTTATGACCGCTTCCTGCGGCTCCCGTCAATTGGCCAGTGATAGTGGCCGATATTGATGTATTCTGTTGTAATCCTTGTTATATAAAGAAGGTGACCCAAAGATGGTCATTGAGTTCGGCCATTACATTTCTTCACAAATCGTCACATGGTATCAGAGCATTCGATTCATTCCACAAAAAAACCTTCCACTGAATAGTCAGTATGTCAGGCACTAGTGGTGCACTCACGAACTCCGCCGCCGGTGCAATAACGCAAGCTGGAGTTGTCACCCCACCAGCCTTCAACCACATGATCACCGTGAAGCTAGCCGGCGACAACTATCTCCTGTGGACGACGCAGTTGTTCCCGTACCTCAGGAGCCAGCGGCTGATGGGCTACATCGACGGCACCATGGTGCGACCGTCGCCCACGATCACGCAGACCGGCACTGACGGAGCATCTCGCATCGTTCCCAATCCAGAGTTTAGTCACTGGTTTCAACAAGATTAACTGGTAATGAGTGCGATCCTTTCATCTCTTACAGATAGTGTGCTCACACAGGTTGTTGGTTGCAATACTGCACATGAGGTTTGGTGCGCCATCGAGCACGCATTTGCGGCAAGCTCCTGTGCACAGATCATGCAGATGCGGATGCAGCTAGCCACGATCCAGAAGAAGGATCTCAACGTCAGCGACTACTTCCGCAAAGTGAAGGGTCTCGCTGACACACTGGCCGCCATCGGCAAAAGGCTTGAAGACGACAAGCTCATTGCGTATATGCTGCAAGGGCTCGGATCAGAGTTTGATCCTCTGGTCACCAGTTTGACGACACAGACGGAAGCGATCACCGTCAATGACGTGTACGCGCATATGCTTAGCTTCGAGCTAAGGCACAAGCACAATACCTCCGGCGCCCAGGCGAACCAAGCAAGCCGTATCCAGGCTCGAGGCAGTGGAGGCGGAGGTCGGGGTCGCGGACGTGGTCACGACAACGGCAACACAGGAGGCCGCGCTTCAGGAGGGCGTGGCGGTGCCAAGAACAACGTCCAAGGAGGACAAAGACATCCTTGCTAGATCTGCTTTCGTGACAACCACGACGCGTCTCGCTGCTATCATCGCTTCGATCAAAACTACATCGCTAATGATGCGAGAGTTGCAGCTGTAGCAACCTCCTCCAATAGCTATGTTGTAGATCCAAACTGGTATGCGGACACGGGGGCCACTGATCACATCATGCATGATCTTGAGCGCCTGTCAATGAAGGAACGGTACACCGGCAGCGATCGAGTTCAAGTCGCCAACGGATCAGGTTTGTCCATTGCCCATGTTGGTAATTCTTTTGTTGCTACTGCTAATCGTCCTCTAATCCTGAAAAATGTGCTACATGTTCCACATATAAATCGCCATCTCTTGTCCATACACAAACTTGTATCTGACAACAATGCCTATGTTGAGTTTCATGCCACTCATTTTCTTGTTAAGGACAAGGCAACGAGGACCATTCTTCTTAGAGGAAGCTGCACAAATGGACTTTATCAGTTTCCAAATAATCGTTCCAGTCGTGCTTTCTTCACTACCAAGAACACTGAAGATCTGTGGCATCGCTGACTGGGACATTCCACTTCAACTGTCATCCATCAAGCTCTAGCTAGGAACAACATTTCTGTAATCTCCAATAAAGAGCTTGCTGTCTGTGATGCATGTCAACAAGGCAAAGCTCATCAATTGCCCTTTCAATCCTCTTTTCATTCCACTACTAGACCTTTGGAGCTTGTCCACTCAGATGTGTGGGGGCCAGCTTTAACTCCTGTAAATGGTTTTAGCTATTATGTCAGCTTTGTGGATGATTATAGTAAATTCACTTGGGTTTATTTCCTGAAAAATAAATTAGAAGTAAAGTCCATTTTCATGAAATTTCAGTGTCATGTTGAGAGACTCCTGGATAAGAAAAACCTTGCAGTCCAATCAGATTGGGGTGGTGAGTATCACAAGTTCAATAAATTCTTTGAGAAGATTGGGATAAAACATCAAATCTCTAGTCCACACACACATCAGCAAAATGGCCTTGTAGAGAGAAAACATAGGCACATTGTAGATACTGATATCACTCTCCTGGCTCAATCACATATGCCTGTCCGATTTTGGGATGAGGCTTTTCAGGCTGCCTCCTTCTTAATCAACAGGATGCCCAGTAGAGTCATAGACAGTGATACACCTATTTTTCATCTCCTTGGTGTCCATCCTGATTACAAATTCTTGAAGGTGTTTGGCTGTGCTTGTTGGCCGAATTTGAGGGTATATAATCCCAGGAAGCTTAGCTTCAGGTCTAAGTAGTGTGTTTTTGTGGGATACAGTCCAAACCACAAGGGATATAAATGCTTAGATCGACAAACAGGAAGGATCTACATTTCTCGTGATGTGGTTTTTGATGAGAATATGTTTCCCTTTGAATCTATACCAAATGAGTCAAATTCTTCTACACAAACACCCAGCCAGACAACTGTCCTTCCCTTCAACACTTATTACTCTAAACATTTTTTGACTGCCACAAATCCGACAACAGAAGCTTCAGAACAAACTCAACCTGCTCTTTCTTCTCTAGCTCAAAATCCTATAGATATCTCACCTAGTAGGACAGCAACAAATGATTTTGCCACTGGTTTTGGACCTGCTGATACTGTTGCTAATGAACCAGGTGTAGATATTTCTGAATTGGCAGGTTCTCAAGAGCATGTTGATCTTACACGAGCGGAAAGCTCTGCAACAGATCATGAAGTTCCTGAAGCTGGACCTAAACTTGAGCAGTTATCAGAACAGCAGTCAGGTCATCCTATGCGTACCAGGTTAAAAGACAATATACTCAAACCCAAGGAGTTCAAGGATGGAACTGTCAGGTATGCTGCTGGAGCTATTGTTCATCATCAGGCAATTCCCACAACAGAACCAAGCTCCTTTGCTGAGGCAGCCAAATACAAGGAATGGAAGCAAGCAATGGACGGTGAGTATGCAGCACTTATCAAAAACCAGACCTGGACTTTAGTTCCACCTCAAAAGGGAATCAATCTAATTGACGGTAGATGGGTTTTCAAAATCAAGAGGAAAGCTGATGGTTCGGTTGACAGGTATAAAGCCAGATTAGTGGCCAAGGGCTTCAAGCAAAGGTTTGGTGTTGATTATTTAGACACTTTTAGCCCTGTTATAAAACCCACAACCATCAGGATAATTCTTTCACTGGCAGTGTCTAAAGGATGGAGCTCGAGACAAATTGATATTCAAAATGATTTTCTACATGGTTTTCTTCAGGAAGAAGTCTTCATGCGTCAACCTCCTGGCTATGAAAGTTCAGATGCTCCAACCAATTATATCTGCAAGCTGAATAAGGCCTTATATGGCCTGAAACAGGCTCCACGTGCTTGGCATTCATGGTTGACACTGAAGCTTCAGAATTTGGGTTTCATCACTTCAAATCTTATACTTCACTGTTCATACTGAAGGCAGAGAAAATCACAATGTATGTCTTGATTTATGTGGATGACATAATCATTGTGAGCTCCTCTTCAACTGCAACTGATAAGCTCATACATCAGCTGATAGAAGAATTTGCTGTGAAGGATTTAGGAGAACTCCAGTACTTCTTGGGTGTTGAGGTCAAGTCTGATAAGCAAGGTCTTATTCTATCACAAAGGAGGTATGCTCAAGATTTGTTAAAAAGAGCTAATATGCAAAATTGTAGGCCAATCTCTACTCCCATGGCTGCAACAAAGAAACTTTCAAGAGACGAAGGTACACCTTTGACTGGAGAAGCACAGTTCCAGTATAGAAGCATAGTGGGTGGCTTACAGTATTTGACAATCACAAGACCTGATCTTTCCTTTGTGGTTAATCGGGTTTGTCAGTTCAAGCTCCAACAGATAAGCACTGGGCAGCAGTCAAAAGGATCCTACGGTATGTTAAAGGAACGAGTAATCAAGGATTGAAGTTTCTGAAGTCTGACAACAACACTCTGAATGCTTATTCAGATGCAGATTGGGCCAGCTGCCCAGATGATCGTCGGTCAACAAGTGGTTTTGCAGTTCTGTTAGGACCCAATTTGGTATCTTGGAGCTTGAGAAAACAATCAACAGTATCCAGGTCAAGCACAGAATCAGAGTATAAAGCCATTGCAAATGTAACGGCAGAATTGATCTGGGTTCAGACTTTGCTCAGAGAGCTTGGTATTTTCTAGAGAGATGCACCAGTTCTTTGGTGTGACAACATTGGGGCAACTTATATGACATCCAATCCAGTGTTTCACGCACGTACTAAACACATGGAAGTCGATTTTCACTTTGTTAGAGAGCAAGTTGCAAGAAAAGCGCTGAAGGTTCAGTACATCTCATCCAAGGATCAGATGGCAGACATTTTCACCAAGGCATTATCCAAAGCACCGTTCAACTACATCTGCAACAATCTCAACCTAGTACAACGAGGTTGTGATTGAGGGAGGCTGTTAAAATTAGTGTTTAGTTGTTTATGAACGGTCTAGCGTTAGTTTCGTTGATGACCGCTTCCTGCGGATCCAGTCAATTGCGCATGGCCAGTGATAGTGGCCGATATTGATGTATTCTGTTGTAATCCTTGGTTATATAAAGAAGGTGACCCAAAGGTGGTCATTGAGTTCGGCCATTACATTTCTTCACAAATCTTTACACTGTGGGCATGGCGGATAGCGGGCTATTTTTAGACAAAGAGAGCATCTAGAGGGATAAGCTTGGCAATGGCATAGTCACTGAGCTATTTGTGATAGGTAGTGTAGTCTGTTGTTGATGCTTGTTAACATCTTTCTCTTGGCCCTTTTGCTTGTATTTTGTACAACTCCCTCTTTTTCAATAAAGTTTGGCCGGCAAATCTGTGGGCGAGGAAAAAAAATTCAGCGCGGTTTTAGCTCAGCTGAATCTCTGAATAAGCTCATCTGAGCTTTTTCTTTTTCCCATCCAGCAATTTATCCTTAAGCTAAAAGAATGTTATGCTATGCTAAATCTTGGTTTTAATAGCTCCTAAAGAAGCGCTAAATTGTATCAAATATTAATATTCAAAATATAAAAATCAAGATATCTGAAGAATCCTGTTTGAAATGCTGACCGATCACATGATTTTGGATACTAAATTTGCTCGAATTCGACTATTTTAAGGCTCTAAGGGAAGCTGTTTTTCTTTATCCCAGGAAACAGTAATCCCAAAGGTGGCAACTGCCAACCAGGCCCCTAGCTATTACTACTCTCAAACCCCACTTAACCTAAACAATCAAGAACAAATCAGCACAAGAAATAGAAAATAACCTAATGTAGAAGCAGGACTGCACGGCGCAAAATCTTTGGATGATGCTTCTGCTGCTGCCCGCTGAGAAGGCAAAATTTAGCGGCGGTGCGATAGCTCAAGAACAAAGCAATTTCCAAACTTTTGGACTAGCCGACCTGACTAGCTGAGCTCGGAGTCCGCCGCGATGGATCCTAGCAACGTCTCCAGCTCCCGGACCCGCGCGCAAAGCGGCATCTTCTGCTTGGCCGGGGGAGAGAAACAAGGGGTTAGAATAAGAAGCTTAGGGTTGAGACATAGAAGGAGGGAGTAGCAACCGGCTTGTGGCGAGGCAGCGTGAGTTACTTGAAGCGAGGTCGGTGGCGGCGGCGGCGGCGGCGGCGGCGAGGCTGTGCGACCGCGCCATGGCAGACGCCGGAAGGTGTCGATGAATGAATCCGAGGTGAACTGGAGGTGGGGTCGACCTGTCAGTGGCAGGCGATCTCAGCGATTCCCCGATTCAACACTACTAGCATAGACGGCGCGGATTTACGCAGCCCGTGGGGAGGGATTCGATCTCGGATCGTCTGATGTCCCGACTCTGGGACCCACCTGTCAGTGGCGGAAAAAGTGGAGCGCAAACCAGCGATCCACGTGGCACCTCCAGATCAACCGGTCGCTTGATCAACGGGGTAGATTGGTTTAGATTTGTGGCCGTCTGGTGAGCCCCCGTCGTGGGACCGAGCTGTCAGCGGCCGACAACGTCATTAGGCCTCTGGTCGGGCCAGAGTTGGGCCAAGAATTAATGTGGAGAGATGATCTATTGTACGGTCGGTATCCCTTCATTGTTTAGCGTTCTTTCAGTTTCAGACGAAAATAAGGGATACTATTGTACGGTTGGATTTAGCGAGCAACAAAATCACGTGATTATTAAAACTACTGGGAATTTTATCACGCCACGCGTTATTTTTTCATAAAAACAATTTCGTTTTTTGGTGGTGTTTTTTTTAAATCGTTGAGAAAACATGTGAAACGGTTAAAAGAATACAAACGTAATCATGCTCTTTTTTTCATTTATCTGGGGTCCTCTCACGAAGAATCCACGATTGCACTAAATCAAAAGGTTTTTTTCGCGAAAAACAGTTGGAATGATCCAAACGTAATTACGCTCTTTTTTTTATTTATTTAGGGTCCTTTCACGAAAGATTCGTGTTTTTCTGAACCAAAAGGTCCTTTTCGTAAAAAATATTAGAAAGGACCTACATGTAATTACGTATTTTTTTAGGAACCTACACAAAAAAAGAAGGAGCCGAGCCACGCGACGTGGCCGGGTTCTCGGACAGTGTAATCTGCGATCTTTAGGGGCTGTTTGGCAGAGCTTCAGCTTCATTTTTTCAGCTCTGCTCCACAACTCCACTGTAGAGCAGCTCCACTGCAGAACTAGAGTTGGAGTTGTGGTGTTTGGCTATGAGATTAGCTTCAAATCCTAGTGTCGACGATCGGGATCGCCAACCGCAGAAAATTAGGTAAGGGTCAGGAGAAATGGGACCACAACTACGCTTTGCTCTAACAGAGGAATGAGGTCGAGGAGGTCTATGGTCGAGCAAGGAGACAACTGACGAGACAGTAGATTTATCCCTGTTCGAGCCCCGAGAAGGTAATGTTTACTCCACCACCTTGTGGCGGTGTTTCTTGCCTTTGTGAGTACAAAGGAGGATTACAACCAATCTTGACGATGCTAAGTCTAGACTTGAACTCAAGTGTCTCGTGGTGTTGGGTTGGGTCCTCGGTGTTTACAAAGCTTCCGCCTTATACCCATTCTTCTTGCAACGCTCGGGAGTAACCCTGATCGTGGCCTTTATGCATATTGATAGCCGGTGGTAACCGCTTCGATCCCGTCGCTGTGGCTCATTACTCTCCATGATCCCACGCTCAGAATCGCCAAGTGATAACGCGTTCGGATCCAAGGAACGCTATCGACCTTGAATCATCCCGAACAAGAAGTCGTGAGGGCCACGAGCTCGGGATATCAGGTTCTAGCTCGAGTGGCCTCGAGCTTGATCCGAAGTCTTTGGTCGAGAACCCACGGGCTAGAGGGTCGGTTGATCGTCTCGCCGACCACCAAGGGTTGCCCGACCCGGCAGCCTAGCCCCGAGGCTCGAGGTCGAGAAAGAGTACCAAGAACGCCTCGAGCCTCACCAGACAGTCGTTGGTAGCAACCCTGCAAGGTCTTGGAACTTTGTTTGAGGTCGAGCGAGATCACAGTGAACCCCAAAGCGAGACACGGGCGACTTTTTGATCTCTTCGGTGATACGGACGCCAACAAATGGTGGACACCGCAGCTTCGTAGCCAGTCGCCGCCGTGCCTTAATCGCACCTGCCTAATCATGCCAGCGCGCTTTTGTGGTGCCAGAGGAGGTTAAATCCTAAGAGCGCCGTGGAGGACCCCGAGCTCGATCATTAGCTTGAAAACTTGCGCTTTCCTCCCGAACCTTCTCGCCTGAAAGGCAGGCCGCTTTTCCATCCTCACCCGACGCTTTGCCATGGCTAAGCTGGGAAAAGCACCTTGTTTGGCCACGAGGATGAAGGAGCTCGAGGCCCTGGGTCGTTGGATCGTGACTGGCGGTTGCCGTGGCGAGACCGAACCTCATCCCCGAGATGACGAGATCGCTCAGATCGAAAGCAAAGATCCCTCTTCTGCCGGACCCCGGAGAGCTTAATTCTTGGCCGACATCCTCGGCAGGTTGCCGATTGAAGTGATCAACCTGTACCCAATTCCGCCCTCACCTAGCCGCTTTCTCCCATCTATGCGAGGGGTTCCGGGATTCTTCCCACACCTCGCTTCTTCTTCCGCCATTTCTTCCGCTTCCGCCTGAAGGACCCCGTGGTCGGGTGCTCTCTACTCATCCGCCCTAAGCAGTGGAGCTTGCCCAAGATCCCTAGTCGGGACTCTCTTGGTCCATGGTCGAGCGCTGGTTCTACCTCAAGAAGGGGAGAACGGAGGTCATGCGATACGAGGGAGCCGCCACATCGGGAAGGTGGAGACCCCAGAGATCGAGGACCTCAACGCCGACGCAGGCTTATCGCCGCCATCCACATTTGCGCCACACGCGGCCTTCACGGCCAGCGATCGCGAACGACTTTTCATGGAATCGGTGTCTCCCCACGGAGGAGGTTACATCCGCTTTTCCCAGATCAAGGGACGCGACGATTCGACCATGAGAGCTCATCCGTAAGGTCTTCATCCCAAGGTTTTTGCTTGACCTCGTACTTCTTCCTCGACCTCGCTTGATGGCTCTTGTTCGTGCAAATGCCAAGGAGTCCCTGGTCGCGCCAGATGCGTAAAATGTTCGAAGTCGGCGATGAGTATACTCTTGACGACCCGTCAAGAACGCCTTATGCACAGAGGCCCGAGGTAAGCCCTCACGACCTATAGCCTCATCCAAACATTCAGATGTCTTTGCCTCGACCTGTGCTTGCTTGTAGGATCATCAAGAGTTGTGGGAAACAATGAGATCGCTTCCCTGCCCTGACGAGGGCAAGAGCAAAAGGGAAGAAAAGACTCCCCCTCAACCGAGTGGCCACCAGGCTAAGAGGCCTCACGTCGAATGGGGTGATCGCGCCACCAGAAAGACGATCATAGCCAATTTCCAGCTCGCGCCTTGACTTCTCGTGGCTTAACAAAGTTTCTTTACTTGGCAAAGAACGGCGCAATGCCGCCGCTAAACCACCGAGCCCCCGCCAGCGGTGCGGGCTCATCACGGCTTGGCCTCCCAGACTAGAGGAAGGAAGCGGATTCTCCTCCGAGCTCGGGCAAGCAGACCATCGCGGCCATCGACGAGGCAAAGGCCACCGACCTGTAAGACCCCGCTTTGCAACCCGCCCATCCTCCTGTGTTTCGCTCTTAGTGCCTATCCTGATTGCGTGACCTTGAGTGGTCGAGACCGAGCTTGCCCACTCGACAATGCCTCGCTATTCAGTATGAGTCCGAAGTCCGAGGAGGGGCGACGCTTACATGCCGGGCCCGGCCGGCCTTCAGACAAAGGCGTGGTTTTGCCGGGGCCTCGAAGTTGGGCCCCCGCCGAGGAGTTCGACCAAGGCCTTGATAGTCTTGGACGAGGCGGACCCCAACCCGCGATCACGAGGATTACAAAGACCCGCGAGACGGGTTCCTCACTGTTGTCGATCCTCCCGAGATTGAGGAGGTATGGGCGCCGGGCCCTCAAGTCGCGCACCGCTGATCGCAGGCCGTGGCACCGAAGTCCCCGAGGCCCCACCGACCAAGATCGCGCCGATGGCGAGACCGCAGCTTCCTCGTGCCACGCCTTGCTTAACTTCCAACCCCGGGAATACAACGCCCACCCCCAGAGATTGGTTTGATGTCGCCGCCGCAAGAACTCCCGCCTCCGAGCTGGCCGGAACTCGACCACGGAGGTCGGGCCCGGTTACGCGCTGCATTCCGTCTGGGGTCCGATCCAGCAATGATGTGGAAGGATCTCTGCCGCCGCAAGACGCCGTCCGTGAGGGCCCTGGCCAAGGTGTGCCTACGGTGATCGAAGAAAGCCTAGGTCACGGGACCGGGCGAAGGTTTTGAGATCAACGCAGCTCGCCTTGACGAGCTAAACGAGGAGTTCTCCAGCAAGGCCGTCACCAGGCGACTCCGTGAGGTAGGAGCCCTCCTTATATGTCCTGTAATATGTTAAGTTGTGTGCTCTTGACAACTTCTTACCAGACGCTTCCTTGTTTTCAAGGCGTTGCGCTGCGGACCGAGGGCTTCAAGGTCTCAACGAGCATGTCGACGTGTTCGCCAAATCTTGAATGCCGTGGAAGAGAGGGAGACCGAAGCGCCTGTGCTCAAGGCGACCATTGAAGCCGACGCTACAGAAATCGAGCGGCTCAACCGGAGCTCAACGACCAAGGCCGCACGATGGTGGCGCTGAGGTGTCCCATGCCGCCGAGCTCGAGAGGACCAGATCCTCCGAGCGCGAGCATGGGTTTAAGGCGCGAGAGAGCACGAAGGCTGCGCGACCAAAGCGATCGAGGCCCTTGATGCGGAGCGCCAAGGTCGAGTCCTGGAGAAGGCCGCCGCAGAGCGAATCTCAGACTTCGCGCCGAGACCCTTCGCGCCAGATTGAGGCCCTGAGAAGGCCGCCGAGAACAAGCCGCCGCGACCTGCACTTGCCGACGAAGCGCCAAGGTCGTGGCACTTGAGGAAGTCGCCATGAGCAAACCACTACTACGGCCACGGCCGCCGACGCAAGCGCTAAGGTCGAGGCGTTGAGAGGATCTGTCGAGCTATCATCCTCAACCAAGGCGCTCTCGAGCTAGAGGCCAAAGTCGCTGGGTCGAGGAGAAACTTGGCGCAAAGTAAGGCGGGCTAAGACCGCTTGGCCCAACTCAACGATTTAACGTTGCCGAGCCACCGGACGCAACTAACGAGGCCCTCTGCGGCAAACCGAAACCTCGACACAAGGGCCGAGTCGCCGAGCTCGAAAGAAGAGAAGTCAGCGCGCGAGATGGAGGATTCAGAGCTCAAACATCCTTGATCCCGCAAAAACATTCAATGTTATCAACTCGTTTGGGTTACCTTTTTTTGAAGTGTGCGCTTATTCGCGATCAAGATCCATAGGTCGCTCAGAGATGTTACACCCTAGCCAAATTGTTAGTCTAAGGTCGAGCAACGCCGACCTTGGACACAAGTATAAGACGAGCAAATGACCATGACCTGCAGAATCGAGATGGAGTACTCGCAAAAAGAAAGAAAAGCAGTTTAACCCAAAGGAATAAATCTCCAACTCTATTTACCCACCACCATGCACGCACTTAATAGCCAAGGCTACCGAGCTTTGTAGTTCAAACCCGGACGCAGGGGTGAGCTGATTCGCAAGAGTTTCTGGCCACGTTGAGATCGACCACCGGGGGTGAACGAAGCTCGTGATACCTGCACTAAGGAGCTTAATGCGAAAGTCGTGTCTGAAGAAAAATTATAGAGACGCCAAAGAAAAAGACATGAATGATAGAAATCGGAGAATATCCTTTTATTGAAGCTTTAAAGGTATAGAGATTTACACATAAAACTTATGGTCGATCTATGTTCCACGAGCTAGAAAGCTCTCGCCATCGGCATCGCTAGCCTGAGAAGCCCCGCATGATCTCGTTGAAACGACTCTATAGGGCCCTCCCACCGGGATAACTTGTTGGTGCTAGGCCTAGGTATTCTGCTTAACCGAAAAATTCGGTTTCGTTTTTGGGAAATTCGTTATTTCAAAACTGAAACCTAACTATGTTTGAAATTTTCGTAACCGACAATTCGGTTAACCGATAATTCGGTTTCGGTTTTAACCGAATTAACTGAACTATGTTTGCAAAATCAGAATTATACACATACAAAGAAAGACAAAACAATTGGTTAAATTTGTGCATAGGACATGTTACGATTAGAGAACCTACAAAGACTAGTATCTTCTCACAAAGATAATCTTCTTGTAAAAATGTAATAACTGCCGCTTAACTAAACATATAGCAACCCATCTTGTAGTACTAGTTCTTATGTTGAAATGAAAATTTTCTTGACGGCTAGACCGATAGGTCGAGCACGCAAACAAGAAGGCTAAAATGTAAACATTGGCCAATTATATTTACCTTAGCATTGACATATGACATAAGAGGAGTTAGGGTTATTGAGGCAACAGATGCTAATCCGTTAATTCGGTTAACCGAGGTCAAAATCAATAAACCGAAAAAATTCGTTATTTCAGACAGATAATCAATCAACAACCAATAATTCGGTTTGGTTTTTCGGCT
This sequence comes from Guadua angustifolia, assembly GCA_036346375.1. Lineage (NCBI taxonomy): Eukaryota > Viridiplantae > Streptophyta > Magnoliopsida > Poales > Poaceae > Guadua > Guadua angustifolia. Next base: position 28,618,410 of record CM070517.1, on the reverse strand, counting down.
TCGGTTTCGATTTTTTGGCCGGCGGTTTTCGGTTTCGGTTTATTTGCCCAGCCCTAGTTGGTGCCGACAATACCGAATCCGCCTCGAGGCTAAGTCCCCAACAAGGAGCTTCCTAGGTCGCATCGACCGAGACGCATGTCCGCGAAGAGCTTGCGGTGTACGCGCCGATCGTAGCAAAGGCACGCAGATCTTACTTCTTCCATGAGGGCAAGGTCAAGAGACCGTTTGCTCAAGTCGACGTGGTCGATCAGACCGACCTGGCGGAGCCAAATACATTCCGGAGGCGTGATGCCTTCAAGACTAAACATGAGTTGAAAGGTGTGGACCTCGTTGTTCTACCGATCAGGGTACGAATAGACCATAAGACTGGGAAGTTCGCCCACCTGTGTCTTGGCAGAAGCGCTTGAGCTCATCTCAGAATCTCGCCTTTTGACGCCTTTGGACGATTCGTCTCATGGCGCTTCGCCTTCTCCTGTTGCTCGAGGATGAGCCACCGGCTAAGCACACTTTGGTGCCCATGTCTCGCAGAATTCTCGAATAATTCATCGTAAACCGAGTACCATTGTCGCGATAATTCGCATGGGACCCCATACCGTGACCACGACAAGCGGAAAACGAACAGCGTCCGAGCAAAGGATGGTCGAGACCGGCCACTCAATCCATTTGGTGAATGTGTCGATGGCCACTTAACAGAACTTTCTCCCCGGTTGTCCGGGGAAAGGGGCCGAGGATGTCGAGCCCCTGTGTCGAGAAAGGCCGTGCAAGCGGAATGGTCTCAAGGAGTAGGCCTACCGGTGTACCTTCGGGCGTGAAATTGACATGCTCGCAAGTCCCACAATATCCCGAGCATCCCGTAATGCCGCTCGCCAAGAATATCCTGCACGGAAGGCCTTGCCGACCATCGCCCCAGACGAAGAGTGCGCCCACGAGACCCGAGTGGATGTCGTTGAGTAGATACTTACCTCCTCCGTGGAGATGCACCGAGTCGATGCCGAGACATTCCGCTCAGAGAGCTCGCCATCCACGAAGCTTGTACAAGCTTGCTCGACGCTTAATCCTCGCTTCGTTAGCGGGTTGGGCGGCAGTCGCCTGCCGCCAGAAGCCGTGGTATGGGATCGCCCATGCGGAATACCTTCCACTATAGCAAGCACGCACTCTCCGATCGGAGATAGACGGAGCCGTAAGCGCCTCGAGGATGACGTCGGGGGTATTCCTCGCCGGAAGAGCCGAGCTTGGAGAGAAAGTCGCCCAGACCGAGTTGTCCTTCCTAGGGACATGCCCGAGCTCCAAGTTCGAACCATTTCTCCAGCTATGGACTCGGCGAGATACCCCGCCATTGCATCCCCGAGCATTGATAGTCCTTGTTGTACCGTTGATGACGAGCCGAGTCTCCTTCACGACCAACCGCCTCACACCTAAGGACTTGCAGTGCTCGTGAAGCCCGCCAAGAAAGCTTCATATTCGCCATGTTATTGGTCGCAGAAAGCCAAAACGAACCACATACCTCAATTGGTCGCCTCTGGGTAAGGATAAGTATCCCACCGAAGCGCTTGAATGACCTCGAGCCGTCAAAGAACATGATCCAGGCCTCTTCTTCGACCTCGAGCTCAGAGGCGGTCGCGACGCTCGCCGACCACGGGTCGGGCGAAAGCACTTGTGACTTGATAGCCGCTCGCCACGACCGATGTCAAACGCCGCCCATGGCCCATTTGGCTATCCGCCCGCCACCTTCGGATTCCGCAGATGTCACCGAGCGAAAGTTGCTCGACGCATCACGGAATGCGCTCGAAGTAGTGTCGAAGCTTGCGCGAGGCCATGAGAAGAGCATACAAAGCAGCCAGACTTGCGGTAACGCCCTTTGGGCCATGTAAGACCCACGACATAGTAAATCGGATGTCTTTGTGTCTCTGCTCGCAACCAGTGACAGACTTTACAACTTTGGGCGGTGGCGAAGGTAGAGCAAAGAACCTTTCGCCAGTCGCGGAGTTGTAAGGAGGGGTGGGATGGCGATATACCTTCATTTCGCCGAAGATCAAGAAGCTCGAGTCCATTCAAAGTCCCGTGCTTGCGCAGGTCTTAAAGAATGGAGACCTCGCCGCCGAGCCTCAAATGAATCTACTAAGGGCGCCATGCGACCGGTGAGGCTTTGTACTTGCTTGATCGAGGTCGGGGCTCCATCTTCTCGATGGCTTCGATCTTCTCCGGTTTGGACCAACCCCGAGCCCCGATCATGTATCCAAGGACCTTCCCCGATGCTGCCGCCAAACACACACTTCGGGTTGAGCTTGATTTTGTACTGCTCAGTTTGCAAATGTTTCCTCAAGGTCACGGACGGGTCGCCCGTGAGGGGCTTTTGACGATGATGTCATCTACGAGACCTCAAGGTTTCGCCCAATCTGCTGGCTCAAGGTCTTAGTCATCAAACGCCGAATGTTGCCCCCGCATTGCGCAGCACTAAACGACATGGTCGTGTAGCAATAAGTGCCGAACGGGTGATGAAGGCGCTCTTGTTTCGCTGTCGACCGCCAAACTTTGATCCGGTGGTAGCTCGAGTAAGCATCCAAGAAGCTTAGCATCCCGGCGCTGGCGGTGGAGTCGACGATCCGGTCGATGCGCCGAAGGGAAAATTATCCTTCGGCAAAGCCGAGTTCAACCCCGTATGGTCGACGACATCCTCCACTTGCCACCTTTCTTACAGACGATGACCGGGTTGGCTAGCCACTGAGTAGTCGATCTCGCTGATGAAGCCGCCTTCGAGTTTATCAAGGTTTTCCTTGATGACCGCAACCTTCTTCGGGGAGAAGCGACGCAGCTTCGACGCATGTGTCTAGAATCGGCTCGACCTATAACTTGTGCTCGATCACCTCCTTTGAACGCCAGTATATCCGCAGCTCCTGCTTAATATACCTTTGTTGGCGCTGAAGGAAGGTGACGAGCTCGAGTTCCTATTTGGGACTTAGCTCGCCGAGATGTGGACACACCGTCGTGTCGCCTTCCTCGAGCGCACGGCTTTTGTTGCCCTGCTGGTTGGATCGCCTATACGTCGGGCGTTTTTTTCCGTCACCTTCGACCTTTGTTGGGCAGATGCGGAAGCGCCAAGGCCTTGGTCTCTGCAGCCATGTGCCTTCCGCAGTCATCGCAAGACGGTAACGATGCCGCTGGGGCTCGGAGCTTCATGCACCGATGACCGTAATGATTAGCCGCCATAAACTTGATGAGGGCAGGTCTTCCGAGAATAGCGCTAGACGGAGGTCGCCTCGATCACCTCAAAGGTGATCATTTCGGCGGAAGTTGTCCGAGCCGCCGAAGGTGACGGCAAGACCACCGCCCCAAGGGAGTAGTCGAGCTCCCGTGAACGATTCCAAGAAGGGATGGCGATGCTTTTGATCTTTGACCGGGAATCAGATCCGGCCGAGTGCTTCCGCCGCAAAGAAATTAAGAGAGCCGCCGCCGCCGACCATGACACGCCCGACCACCGTGGTTGCCGATGGTCGGGTCACGACCAAGGCGGTCTTTAAGTCTCGGCCATACCTTGTAAGGCATCCTCCGGAGAAAAGGTGATGGTGGCCCCGCCCACTTGCAATGCCGCTCGACGCTTTCCGATGTAACCCGATAGATGGTCCGAGCAAAGAGCCTTTGATCTCGGCGCCGATCGGTAGGTCGCCGAGCCGCCAAGATAACGCTAATCCGGCCGCCGTGTTGGAATTCAGTCGAGGTCGCCGTGTTCGACCAAGATTCACCCTTTCGGCCGGTCGTCATCCTTCGAGCACGGCATCTCACCACGTCCGGCCATAGAAGGCTTCAGCTTTCCTCGCCAAGCCTCGCAGACCGCAGTCGCGGGTCGCACGCCTGCGGAAACAGCAAAATTTCGCCTCGTCAGCATTCTCGACGCGCTTCTTCGCCTCGCGGCCGAAGGCCGGTCCTCCGAGGTCCAGCCGCCGCCCTTTTCGAGGTCGGGTCTCAGGTTCGGCGGATCGAGGCCGACCTTGACGAGGTCGGGTCCCGCCCCGAGTCCGATCCCGACCTCAAGGACTCACTGGCCGTCCGCCGAGACGATGACCCGTGGCCGACCTCCGCACGGTCTCGCGGTCACGCTTCCGCTTGGTGCGGGTGTCTTGGTCGGCGCGCTTGGAGTTGGACGCCCGGCCTCAGAGTGGCCTGCACTGCTTACCTTGGTCGAATCGTGCTTCCAATGGCCAACGGCGTCGTCTGCGTCACAGCACTGCTCCGCCATGCGAAACAATTTGTTGACGCCGAGCCTTGTCGTGATCTCGAGGTTCGGTAAGGCGCCGGCCGCGAACGCCGAACTTGAAGGCCTTGATAACCGCTTCATCGAGATGCTTTGAATCGTTCTTTGTGCGGATGAACCGCCGCACAAAATCACGAAGAGGCTCGCTTGCCCCGATGACGCGATCCAAGTCCTTCTCTCCCCGCCGCTCGTAATGCCTCCGAAGTTGGAGCGAGGGCGCTCGATTTGGCGCCACGACCAAGCGAACCGGGCTTCGTTGAAGAGCCAGTTAAAGGCAATACCGCCCGTAACGGTCGGGAGATAGTTGGCCATGACCAACTCGTCACCTCCGGCCGCCAAAATGGCGGTCGAGTAGATGGACAGAACTCGCCGGATTCTTGGTTCCGCCGGCGCCGATCAAAGCGGGTTTGAATCGAAAGCAGCCAACAGACGCGACGAAGGTCGCCGAGTACGCCACGCATCCGTAGGGCCGAGTCGTGCCGGAGCGATCGCAGCCCAACGAGATCTCCACCGCTGCATTTAATCCGAGCCCGGCTTTTGACGATCCGATCTTCGGTGAGATCGGCCATGGTGCCGAGCACGGAGTCGCTGGGAGGTATTGCAGACGGTCTGTCGGCGCGACGACGGCGCGGATGTCGGGAAAGTCCCCGTGACTGCCGCAGTTGGTGTGGAGCTCGTGTGGCTTACTTCACGCCCAAATTGCCGGGTCTTGCCCCGAGGGTATTTGCCGAGACGGCGGCGCTCGCCTTTGGCGACGGCCGACGGTGCGCCGCGATGCCGTGATGAGTTGTCGCCTTCTCGGGAAGGGGTCCCTAAACGGTGACTTTGTGTGCAGAGGAATGACCTCGCCAGGCGCATGGCCGAAGTTCTTCGCCAAGGCCCGACCGAAGAGTCCGATTTTGCCCTATCGGGATCGGCCATGATCCGCATAGACGAAGGCGCTCCCCCGAGGGAGGGAGCCTTTCCTTGTCCTCCCGTCGGAGCGCGGTTATGGCCTGATTGATCGCGACGTGGACCATCCGACGAGCATCCTCGGGGGTTTGTGGGTCGTGATCCACCGCCGCTGCCCTACGGGAAGCGCCCGCCATGAGGACGGCAGCTCACACTTGGCGGGAAGGCGAAAAAGGATGCGGAGCCGACCCGTCCGATCCCACGCTTGAAGAGTGTTCGTCGATGGAGAACGCCATGCTCCTAAGACCTCGGAGTTTTTCCTGTGAATGAACAAAGCAATCGGGCCCCACGGTGGGCGCCAGCTGTCGACGATCGGGATCGCCAACCGCAGAAAATTAGGTAGGGGTCAGTGAGAAATGGGACCACAACGGCGCTTTGCTCGAACAGAGGAATGAGGTCGAGGAGGTCTATGGTCGGAGCAAGGAGACAACGGACGAGACAGAGATTTATCCTGGTTCGAGCCCCTGAGAAGGTAACAGCTCTACTCCAGTCGCCTTGTGGCGGTGTTTCTTGCCTTTTGTGAGTACAAAGGAGGATTACAGCTCAATCTTGACGATGCTAAGTCTAGACTTGAACTCAAGTGTCTGTGTGTTGGGTTGGGTCCTCAGTGTTTACAAAGCTTCAGTCTTATACCCATTCTTCTTGCAACGTCGAGTAACCCTCGGATCGTGGCCTTTATGCATATTGATAGCGGTGGTAACTGCTCCGATCCTGTCATGCGCACCAAGATTACTCCATGATCCCACGCCTCAGAATCGCCAAGTGATAACGCGTCTGGATCCAAGGAACGCTACCGACCTTGAATCATCCCGAACAAGCAGTCGTGAGGGCCACGAGCTCGGGATATCAGGTTCTAGCTCGAGTGGCCTCGAGCTTGATCCGAGTCTTTGGTCGAGGACCCACTGCTAGAGGGTCGTTGATCGTCTCACGACCGACCAAGGGTTGCCCGCCCCGACACCTAGAATGATGGTGAATGGTCAACATTACCTCAAAGAAAGGCTTATTGGTCATATTTGTTTTTTCTCTAATATTTTTCAGACCATCTACTATGTGTTTATTTTGTCCGCACTGTATGCAAATAACTCTTTGTTTATTAGATAAAAGCAATTTCAAAAGTTTGCTATATTCTACTTAAGATGTGCGATAGATGTAATAATAGTTTCCGCTACTAGCGCATAAATTTAACTCAAAGATGTAACAAAAGGATTTCTATTTCAACAAATTTGTCTTGATATGAACAAATTTGTCAAAGGTCCTAAGCACATGTTGCCACCGCTTTTAAGGAAAATGAATGTAACATGTTGCCACAAAGAGTATCACTACGTAAATAAATCGCATAAACATGTATCTTCTTATTAAAAAATCGCTTTCCTATAGCAAAACCATTACAAAAAGAAAATGATTCACACTATAAGATTAATTCCATGAAATATATAAGTGAAATGGTTCCATCAAAGAACATATAGGAAAAAATAAGATTAATTCCATGAAAGCGCATAATAGCAGCTTGCCAATTCATCTCGAAATGCATCCATAGTCACAACATTTGGTTGACTAGTTGTCCCATCCGACGCTTGATAATGAACGCATATTTGTTGTATCTTTCGGTATGGTAGGTATGTAGTTAGGATCTCGATCAACTTTTTCAAGTCCCGGCTCCACTAGCATGCTCACGATGAAGTTATGAAGCACCATAGTAGCAAAGAACAATCATTTTCTGCTTGTGCATCGGATAGCTTGGCATCTTGTACAGATTTGCCACTTCATCTTCAAAACTCCAAATGATCGCCGATAACATTACGCATCGGATGAGTGCATTCTATTGAACTTCTCCTAGGAGTATTCTTGCCCATACCTCTATGCCACTCGTAAATGATATCTTTCTCCTTGTATGGTGCTAGGTAACTGTGTCGGTTAGATAGCCCGCATCAACAACATAATACTTGCCTGTCAAAATAAAAAGGTAAAGCAAGTTATTATTTCAATACAATACTTGCTTGTAAATTTCATGAATAATTGAAAGTGCATTACCTTGTGGAGGATGTGGAAAGAACTCTCGATCCACTCGATCGCATGGTACAATACACTTGTGTCATGCATTGCTCTTGCTGACCAGCTTGATACATAAGTGAATCGCATATCAAAGTCACAAACATGAGCACATTTTGGGTTGGAATTCAGCTTTTTCCAACATACCTTATTTGCTCTTCAGCGCAAGAGTTACACTAATATGAGTTCCATCAAGAGCACCAATGCAATCTTTGAAGTGTGGATAAGCTCTTATCATCTCTAATCCTCTTATGGACAAGCATTTAAATTAGGATCTTGAGGTCTTAGGTAATCTTTTGCCATAGCAACCAAGCGCTTTAGAACCTCATCAAACTTCCTACCGATGGTTTCACCAATGCTTAAACCGATTTTGACCTCTCCTATTTGACTCACATCCACCACATGTAAATAGAAAAATTGCTAGCGTTTCATAAGTGCTCATGTGTATAGATGATTGCAATCCATACCTATTCACCAAAGAAACCATGTAGATCCATGAAGATAGTTTCTGCTCAAACGTAGTTGGGTATGACATTCTCCAGAGTCTTTAGCGCCTCAATCAACCATCCCATGCCACTTGTTCGTGATGTCCTTGGTAGTGCCTTGTGTAGGTAAAACTCACAATATATTTGAGCTATTTCAAAGAAGACCGTAACCATATCAAAAAGTTTTCCAACTCTTCACTAGAATCATCACTATCACTTTCGCACATCTGCATAATAAACATCAATATGAGACACAACAATAATAATAGTCTTCAAATACAATGACAATAATTAATAGTCTTCAAACACAATGATAATAATTAATAGTCTTCAAACAAATTGTCTTGAAACACAATGACAATATCCAAACATGACATACACAAATATTCTTCCAACACAAATAAGAAATCAATACAACTAGTTCAAACACATCTCATTATCGCCCATACTTGTCAACGATTTCTCCTTAGCCAATCAAATCTAATATCATTATTGGGCAATGTCATGAACATCTCCTCTCGCTCCCTTTTCACAAACAAATCAAGAGCAATGTAATGCTCATTGCTTCCATAGTTTGCACCACAAGCAACAACAAGTTCCATGACTTGTGCAATGGAAGTACGATTCAGCATGTTTAGCACCCACAGATGAGGCCAATCAGCTATCTTCATAATTTTTTCTTGAATGACAAGAGCTGTACTTGTCTTAACCTTCTTGCCTTTACCAGAACAAGACGAGCACGCCTCTTGCCGTTACTAGTGCCGGAGAATCATCAGGAATCACATCATCATTCATGCCTTCATCCTCTGTAAGTTCAACCTTCATTAGTTATGGTTTTGGTGTTAATGACAAATCTAATCTTGTGTTAATGACAAATCCAATATTGAGTTTATCCCCTAATGCGATAGTGTTATTAATGACAATCTTATATCGAGACTAACTTGTTTATTTAGAATATCTCTGATTAGTCTCATCGCATTGAAAAATGAAAAACCCAAGGTATGTTTGCATATTCATTCTAATATTCATTGCATACTTTGGATTCAAGTTAAAGTATGAATGTCCCCATTATAATGAACCACAAACGTGCATCATGTTTCCCAATCCACACATTACATGGATGCACATACTTAGGGGGAGTTTGTAGTTTAACTTGAAAGTCTCTTTGTATTGATCTATTCTTTATTGACACATATAAGGATCAAGACAAAGAAACTAAATCCTTGAGTATATATTCGAATTGCCTAGTTATAAGTATACTCGTGGAAATATAGGATATGCTCCAATACAATCAAATTGAATATGTGCATATTATATCCAAGTCAATCATATTTATGCACATATACATGTGGAGCTTATTCTATAGTTGATGACTTATGGTAATGATCATTTCCATACAATTTACATATAATAGATCATTACTTCTCATCAACATGAGTATATGAAAACTTGTGTAGTTAATATATACTCATATCAATTTAAATGATAATTTAAATTGAGTTCATTTGTCTTGTTAATCATTAAAGAACACTTCATCATGTGTTGATGGTGTTCCGTGATTAATTGAGGACAATGAATAGTTCTTAAGTATAATAAAGCATGAGTTGCATTATCGCATTTAAGACACATATAAATCATTCAATTGATTTAGGTTGTGCTCAATTGATCTAAAGGCATCCATTATGTGTTAATGGAGTGCAAGAGATAATTGAGACAACCGTGCATCTTGGACTAACTATTCTATGAGTTGTGATTGAGTTCGTCCAAAGATGGATGAGATGATGAAAACGGACAAGGACGCCATCATGAGTTGATGGGCGCCAAGAGGATCCCAAGTGGAGTCGAGTGGATATCCTGGGAGTATCAAAGCGATGATCATAAAGACCCCAAAGGATTGCTTGTCATGCAATGAAGGTATAATTAGATAGGCTAAGGACTTTGTAGTCTTTGAGTCTAAGGTTTTAATCGCTGCTATTAAGAGGGTTGTCTCTTTTGCTTGAGTTTCATCATGTGTTGGTGATCTCAATCGCGCTCACTCAAGCTCAACCATTTGATTTGGTTTTTGCATATGGGTTAACCATTTGGCATGTGTTGCAAATGGGTTGCCTATGCTTGGTTGTTTTGCATTATGCTTTGATTTGCATGTGTTGCAAATAGGATAAGCTAATGCGCTGGCTTTTTGCGTGAAGTTCACTTTGCATGTGTTGCATTAGTTGAAGCTTCATGCTTTGTTCGCAAAACAAATCTTTCTAAAACTTGTGTTTGTTTGGAGCTAAGTTTTGCATGTGTTGCAAAAGGAGAGAGCTCAAGCATGATCTCGATGTTTGTGTGTTTGTATGGAGCTAGAGGCTTGCATGTGTTAAGTAGTAAAGAGCTCATACGCAGGATTTGTTTTGGTGTTGCATTGAACTAGAGAATTGCATGTGTTGCAATTAAAGAGTTCATGCATCTTGATTTGATGTTGCTTTGAGCTAGACTTTTGCATGTGTTGCAAAGAGTAGTGCTCAAGCATGAAATTGGTTTAATGTGTTTTTGCAAGTTCACAGCGAATAAACCGAGGTTTATGAGTCCTAATCCCGAGCATGTGAGTGGGGCTTGCAACGGTGTTGGCAAGTTGACCGGTCTTGTGTTGACCTTCACATGGCTAGGGGATTAATCTCATAAACTCGGTTTGATTTGCTTAATACGCTTTGCAAATAGATCTTTAGTTGGTTGTGAAATGTGTTTTCGCAATTTGGTTTGAATTCTTTGAGCATGGGCTAAGTTGGTGCAAATGTGTTTTGCACGTATGTTTGATCATGTGTTGATCATCTAGAGGCTCAAAAAAATGGGTTTCGGTTTTTGGAGAAATGGATTTCGGAGTCGAATCAGTTTTTCTCCTGTTAATGACACTATCAAGATAACTGGGCTGTAGTACCTAGGGCTGTACTACCGCCTTTGGTTGGCTGTAGCTCTTTACAAGGCGCAATGTTTTCTCGGGTTATGAGGCTCAAGACTACCAAGAGGGTTGAGCGGTAGTACGGTGTCGCAGACTACCGGGTTTTAGTTGCCTAGAGGTTTATTCCAGAGGATTTGGTTTGCGGGTTTAGTTTAGCGGTACTACTGCCTCGGGCAGATTATCACAGAAAGTCGGTACTACCGCTATTTAAGAGGGCTAGAGTAACAAGAATGACTGCTGTCGGCCGTTGAGATCGGGTTGGTACTACTGCCCTTAGAGGGCTGTAGTACCGGTTTGGCCGATTACCATTTTGCCCCCAAACGGCTAGTTTTCTTGTGGGGCTATATATACCCCCTTGGGGGGCTTGGGGCAAGTGTTGCTGGTGTTGTTGCTGTGTGTAGGAGTTGTGTGCATGTGTTGCTCTTCTCCATTTGCCTCTTGAGCTTAAGAGTGAGACTAATTGCATTTGTTGCAATTAGGAAGTGGTTTGGGTACCTCTTGTGCATGTGTTGCACTTGAGGGAGGCCTTGTGCATGTGTTGCACTTGGTGATCACCGGTTGCGCATTCGTTGTGCTCGGTGAGGTTCAAGCGAAGGAGCGGCTTGTTGCTCTTGGAGGTTGCCGACTCCTAGACGGGCGAGGCGTCAGGCGCTGGAGCCTCAAGGTGAGAAGCCCCAAGTTTGTGAAGGTTCGGGTTGAGCCCACGCACAAGCGTGAAAAACCACGACTAGTGGAAAGAGGCGGTGCTCGAGCGGGAGCCGGTCCAAGTGTGGGCTAGCCTCAACGTGGACTAAGGAGACCGCAAGTTCCTAACACCACGGAAAAATATCGGTTGTCTCTTTTACTTTCAAGTATTTACATTTATTGTATATTGTTCAATTGCTTGATTGTAATTAGAATTGTTTAGTGTTAATTGATTGATCAATTTAACAATTCTAGTTTAGAGACATAATTTAGTTAGTGCACTAGTGAGCCTAGTTGATTTTAGGTTTAAATTGTCAAAACTCTATTTATCGCTCCGCATATATATTTGATTAGGTTTTGACATAGGGTTGATTAGAGCGATTGTTTAGTGTTTGATCGAATTTCGTAAAATGCCTATTCACCCCCTCTAGGCGCATCCTCTAATCTCTACATCCTCCCTACTTCAGTAGCTACATTTTGTGCATCACTATTTGCGTAAGGTGCTCACGGGTGGCACCCATAGGATTCCAATGGTCTTCGCCATCATTGGAAATGTCACGATACATTTGTCAAGAAGGTCTTCGCTTTTGAATGCCTTTTTCTTAAATTTGCCACAACTCGAATGTCCCGCACATTGCAAATATACATAAATTAGTTTATTAATCATGGAATGTGTTGGCACATTGGAAATATGTGCGTAAACTAACCTTCTTTGCCTTCTCCCACCATTCATCATCCGTTGAAGAGTACCTTTCTCATGGTCCCAACCCCCTACCGTCTGCCTCAACAACAACTTATTCCATGTCAGAATTCAACTTTCAACTTATCCCACTTGTTCTTGATTTGAGTCTTGTTCATTCTATGCCTGCTCATTCTTTAAACCTTTTTCTAATCTCTATGTAACCAACAGAGTTCAAGTGCGTGTTTGGTCGGTTTCCAATCTCCACTTGTTCAAGAAACAACTCACAAATGATTCTAGTGTTCAAATCATTCCACTCAATGTACCATCTCAATGGAGCACAAAAGAATGAGTGGCAATCATCGATGCAACTTTGGTGTTGTTGCTTTTTTACAGATTGGTAAGGTTGCCAAAGCCTTAGGTATTAGCAAAGAAATGCAATCATATTGCATTGACGCATGGAAAATTCCATATAAACTACCATAGATGGATCGATGATATATGCCCCAAATAAATTCCGGCGCTTTTCATGGGAAACCAACGGTGAAGAACCTTAGGAGTGTGTGGCAAGATTTAGGATATTACCAAGTTCGACAAGATAGTGACAAAAGAAACTTTGGAAAACAACAAACAACTTGATGAGAAAGCCGTAACGCCGTAAACATCCTTACTTGTAAGCATTGCAACACTATGAGAGTACTACAAAATGTAAACATTGTCGTAATCTTTTATCGGGTTCAGGAGAGACACTTGCATTCATTTCATGATGGTGGAGTGGATGATACTACTTGGCCACCGCTCGTAAAAGCACCACTAGTATTCATCACTTGATAGTTTTCACTCAATGTACCATCTACACAACTTGTTTCATTTGAGCAAAGGCTCACAAAATGGAAACAACGTAAAGCAATCGAGCTTGGGTGTAAAAGTTGGCTCGAGTCCTGACCAGTACATGTAAATGACAAGAATACACTTGTTTCATCTGGCAAAGGTTGCTCACAATCAAATAGCTACTTGTTTATATGTTTCTACCGATTCAGAGAATGCTAAAATGAACAAGAGTGATCACTATAAATTAACAAGGCAGCTAGCTTGAATCTCAAAAATAAAAAGGACACCGGTTCGCCTAATTGCCAAACATATCCTGGTCCTATGGAATTCCTACAAAATTTCATTCATCTCAACTTTCATCTAGTACTACACAAACAAGCAATACATCCGGGTCCTACATCTAATTCCACAATGCTCACCAGACTAACACAAGTACGTATAATAACTGTACTACACAAACAAGCAACATTCATCTCAACTTTCATCGCAACTTTCATCTCAAATTCATCTCAAAAATCATCTCAAAATCATCTCAACTTTCATCTGGTTCTACACAAACAAGAAACATTCATCTCAAGTTCAACTTTGACTAGCGGATTCACCTTGGCAAGTGTGATGGACAGCAGGAGGGAGGAGACGCGAGGAGGGGGCAAGACCGGCCGCGGCTGGGAGGAGGGGCAGACAGCCAAGGCTGGGAGGAGGGTCGCGGCACGGTGCTACCGGGAGTGAGAGGCGAGGAGGGAGAGGCGAGGAGGGCGCCGGTGCTTCGCTGGGAGGGAGACGCGAGGAGGGCGCGATGGCTGCGCTGTGAGGGGAAGCGGGAGGAGAGGGAGAGGCGAGGAGGGGCGGCGGCCGAGCGAGCACAGGCGCAGGGGCGGCGGCTGGGAGGAGGCGCAGGGGCGGCGGCTGGGAGGGAGGGAGCGAAGCCCTAGCGGCAAGGGGAGAGGCCGGATCGGGTGGGAAAAGTGAGGGGGTATTACCCCAGTGGCAAAGGTGGGTAATTTCATCTCAACTCCATGTCTACTCTGAAAAAACCCATCCGTGGAGCACCTGTTTCCTTGCTCCAAAAAACTATACTGGAACTCTTGCTGCTCCACGGAGTTGCCTGCTCCATTGTTTTATGGAGTTGGGGTATTTGGCAGTGCTCCACCCAGATCCGGGGTGGAGTTAGGAGCTGGAGCTCTGCCAAACAGCCCCTTAGTATAGGTATTATTTCAGTTTCAATGGATCACAGTATTTTCGGCTAAACTATTTCAGTGATTTTGTTCCAATAGATCACAGTTATTTTCGGCTAAACTGTCACATGATTTTGTTGTGATTTTTATTGCGCGGGCTAAACTATTTCAGGATCGGTACCTGGTTGTTAGCATGGTATTTGTCAGGATCACATATACGAGCAATGAGCATGACTGCGGAAGAGAATATGGCGCTCTTTGGGGGCTGGGTTTCGGGCCTCCCGCTTGGCTTCGGGTGCAAGCCGAAAGGTCCTCAAATAGGGCGACTGTAATTTTAGTTGTCGAGCGAAGCTATAGTAAAAACACCTCTCAAAGTTATATCGAGCGGAGAGATGCTTTTAACTGTGACTTTGCTTGCTCATCCTCCCTTCCCTCCCTCCCTCGCTCGACCTCCCTCCCCCTCGTGTTGCCGCCTCGACCGCCTCCCTCCCTTCTCGGTCACGTCGTCGCCCATCTCCTCCTCCCTGGTCAGCCTGCCTCCTCTCCGCCTCTCGGTCTCCTCCACGACGCTCAGTTGGCCTCGCCTCCTCCCCACAGCCCGGTCGACCCACCTCCTCCCCGATACAGCCAAGCGAAAGTTGAAATGCTACTATTTTACCAATCAGCTTTTGAGAAAAGTTATAGCCGCCATACAAATTGTTTTACAACCCAGTCGTAGTCCCCCAAACAGAGCATATATTGCCCTAGCAGGAACGCTATAGTTGAAATCATCATTTTTCAAGTCTCATGGGAAATTTATTTATTTATTTATTGCAACTCAATTTTTACTTAATGCAATTGTAAAAATAATCACATCCCGACCATGAAAACATCAGAAAGTGACAACTGCATCAATAACAAGTCGACATGTCATTTATAGACAAATATAGAGATAACCCATGCAATGGTATAGACAACACATTTATGAATAGATAACTTCTTCCCACACACAACCTCGCCTCTTGCTTCGCTATAGAGTCGACTCTAGATTAAGAGAAGGCTCAACTCTATATAACGACACCTCTCTCATCTACATCATTTTTTATCCCACGCGACAAAGCCTAGAGATCACGACACGTACTATCAGACACGCTCTTAGCCTCTGGTCGGGCCAGAGTTAGGCCAAGAATTAATGTGAGAGATGATCTATTGTACGGTTGGTCTCCTTTATTGTTTAGCGAGCTTTCAGTTTCAGACGAAAATAAGGGATACTATTGTACGGTTGGATTTAGCGAGCAACAAAATCATGTGATCTATTGAAACTATTTCAGTTTCAATGGATCACAGTATTTTCGGCTAAACTATTTCAGTGATTTTGTTATGTTGTTTCAATAGATCACAGTTATTTTCGGCTAAACTATCTCATGATTTTGTTGTGATTTTTATTGCGCGGGCTAAACTATTTCAGGATCGGTACTGGTTGTTAGCATGGTATTTGTCAGGATCACGTCTACGAGCAATGAGCATAACTGTGGGAGAGAATATGGCCCTCTTTGGGGGCTGGTTTTTGGGCCTCCCGCTTGGCTTCAGGTGCAAGCCGAAAGCTTCTCAAATAGGATGGTTGTAATTTGGCTGCCGGGTGAAGTCACGGTAAAAACGCTTCTCAAAGCTATAGCGGGCGGGGAGATGATTTCGGCTGTGACTTTGCTTGCTCGCTCGTCCTCCCTTCCCTCCCTTCCTCGCTCAACCTCCCTCCCCCTCGTGTTGTCGCCTCGACCGCCTCCCTCCCTCCTGGTCGGCTGCCTCCCTCCTCGGTCATCTCGTCGCCCGCCTCCTCCTCCCTGGTCAGCCCGCCTCCTCCCCGCCTCACGATCTCCTCCACACTGCTCAATTGGCCTCGCCTCCTCCCCGCAGCTCGGTCGGCCCACCTCCTCCCCGATACAACCAAGCGAAAAGTTGAAATGCTACTATTTTGCCAATCAGCCTTTGAGAAAAAGCTATAGCCGACAGTTACAGCTGTTTTACAACCCAGTCGCAGCCCCTAAACAGGACATATATTGCCCTAGCAGGGACGCTATAGTTGAAATCATCATTTTTCTAGTTTCATGGGAATTTTATTTATTTATTACAATTTTTGACCCTTTATGAATACAATTGCAAAAATAGTCACATCCCTGACCATAGAAACGTCGGAAGATGGCATGTATCTCTTTCCGTGCTCCGGCACCGCGGAAGCTGCTATCGTGCTCTAGAGCGCTGTAGCGGCTTCTGCAATCGAGATGAATCTATTTTGTAATTATATTTGTAAAAAGGCTAAATTTAAAAAAACACACACACATACACGGGCTAAAAAGTGATAATTTCGCTAAAGTTTGACGTACATATACATGTCCTTCTGGAACGCCACTTGATTCTCTTCATAGCATTTGTCATGCGCGACAAATATTTCCTTGACAGGCTCGGATGGACGCACGAGCACTTGGCTGAGACCGATTGCTACGTTCCATCTGCCGATGCCACAACAGCGACAGATTAGTAGGATAAAGAGAGGAAGCGGTTTAAGGGGAGGGAACAGAGCAAACGATGCCCAGCATATTAGATAAGAATGCTATCCATTTTGTTATCCGCTTTCATACATGGTCTGAAATAAACAACGGTGTCAGAGTTGCAAGCCCCGCATGAAAAGAGGATAAGAACACGTCCACTTTACTCCCAAAGCAATGCAGATTTCTTAACTGTACTCTCTCTCGCAGCAACACACTGACAGAAATAAGTAAGAACACGTCTAAGAGCAACTCCAACCCAAACCCCTATATTTTCCTCTTAAATCACTCATTTAGGGGTGGTATAAAAATTAGGGTACTCTATATCAAATTTGTCTCCAACCCATACTCCCTATTACTCACCCCTATTATTTATCTAAATATTATTATTACTTTGCACCCATGAATTATTATTTTAAAGAGAAAAACTAACCAACGGTATACCGTTGGAGCCAAAAATAACGGTATACTTGTGAAACATGATCTGAAACTTGTGAAACATGATCATGATCGAAACTGTGAAACATGATCTGAAACTTGATCTGAAACATGAAACATGATCTCAAACATGTGAGGATGGAGTGGGGGTAACGGCCTTTTGCTATCCCGTTAGGATGGAGTTCAACGGTATACCGTGCATTAGTAGCTCTCTATTTTAAAATGAATAAAAAATACCAAAGAAAATAATAGGGGCAAAGAGAAGCCCCCTAGATGTAGAGGTGAGAGAGTACCTCTCTAAAATAGGGGTTTATAATAGGGGTTGGGTTGGAGCTTATATTTTTCTAAGTCTCCTTATAATTTAGGATAGGGAGAGGTTTAGGGGGTGGGTTGGGGTTACTCTTACTCCCAATTTGGCGCGAATTATTAGTACGCATGTCGTATTTTCTTGATAGGATTTCTCACAAGCACGAAGAACGTGAAGTTTGGCCATGACATGTGTTTGAAAAAAAGAAGCATTTGGCCTGGGTTTCAGTTTTTGATCGACGAAGGCACACTCGCGTGAGCAAGTGTAAATCCTCAAGTACAGAACCTCTTCAAAGGAAGAACGTGAGATGAGAAACTTTATACTCCGTAGAGCACGCTGCTCGTGGCACGGCACAAACCGATGCTTTACTTTGCCCCCCTCTTTTTAAGGGGAAGTACCATGTCTAGCCGTAAGCCCAAAAGGGAATGCACAATTGCCAGTTGCACGTTGTGATCTGCGAGACTTTTCACTCGTCTCCATAGAAAAAGTGCGTCCTTATGTTAATCTTGTCGAGATTTAGGAAATCCTGGTAGATTTGGTCAGAGTTGAGATTCCAAATCTTGGTAGGATAAAATTTTTGAAAATTTTCAAATTGCAACGATGATTTCGATGAGATTTCGGTTTTTTGGACCGAAATGATCAAAAATTAGACCGATTTTCATTTTTAGACTGATTTTGCACAAAAATTTTTGTAGCAAATTGTAATGCCTTTCATGAGAAATAAATATGAAAAAATTGCAAAAAAATATATATACAAATTATGTAACCCTAAACCCATGCGTAAAATGTCATAGTATAGTGATTCAATTCATAAATCTCATCATATATAGAGCTAACATGTCGATCTAAATTCCTTAACCATAGTCAATATAGGAAAAGATCGTCAAAACCAGTGTCCATACTTGCTTTCCATATATGATTTTGCTGTGATCATCTTTGATATGTCGATAGAATAGTACTAACTTATCTTTCATTAACTCCATCAAGCCTCTAGCCTAAGGTACCTTATTTCAGTAGCTCTAATATTCAAGAAGACCAAATTATAGCCTAATTAAAAGAGCCTAAACCTGACTAGAGAAGGAAATTATGTCGAGAGGAAAGCATAGGCCTTAACGAGCCGGACATGTTTTGCATGATTTTTCTATATTTTTTCTAAATTTTTTTGGTCTCAAGAGACTATTTCATAAGTGGTTGAAAAGAACCGAAATTTCGGTTCATTTTGGCCGAAATTTCAGTTTAGGGTTCCCAAAAATACTGGATTTCAAATTTAGTTTTTGAATTTCAGCCAGTTTTCAGCGAAAATTTTGAAATCCCACCAATATTTTGGATTTTGGCCGCCAGAGATGTGGTTCGAAAACAAAATTGAAAACCTTGCTCGGGTCAATCAACCACCCCGTAAAACTACAGTTTTGTGCTCATCCTCCTTTTGTGAACATATATTATTTTAAATTTTTACACTTCCACTAAGCCATAACTAAAAACACTGAATTACTTTTTTCATTGTATCTTTGGATGATGTATCTTACTCTAGTCTATAGTAGTAAATAATATTAAAAATAGCTAAAGGAAAGGTTGGTATTTCATAAAATGTCACTTGCTATCTCGATCACATGTCATGTGACAACGAGTGGTATTTTTTGAAGTACTAATGAATAAAGTAGTATAGAACAAATTATCCCTAAAAATAAAAGATGAGCTTAAAAGATTAGGCTAAATTGAGATAAACATATTAAACAGTTTGTGTTGTGTTCTTATTAGTACTTTATTATTCTAGAAATACTTATATAACGTTCGCGTGCCAAACTTTTTATAGATATATGAACAACTTAACACCAATCAATCAAATAAATCGACTATTGTCTCTATTTAACACATTGACACAGTTACAATCTATTATATATTAAAATATCATGGTATATCTTTTAGAGTTGTTAAAAAGAGAGAAATAAACTAGAAATTCTTATAAAAAAGAAAAATATATGGCCATAATTTGGTAGATCCTAACTAAGTTGATGTAGTAGCCATTGGATGTTATTATTTAAATAAAAACATCTAACCATATATTTAGCCGACCCAAGTTATAATGACTTAGATTAAACGAAAAGGTCTATACCAAGTATAATAAAAAAATAACAAAAATTTTGAATAAAAAATAAAAATAAATTAGCAATTTGATTTTTATACAAACTCCAAATTAAAACTTATACATAGCTAAAATTTGAAATAAAAATTAGCATTTGAATTTGTACATGAATGCTAATCTAAAACTAATATTTAGAATTAAATTAAAAAATCTATTATATATTAATAGCTCGTGATATGTCTTTTAGAGTTGTTAAGAAAAAAAAGATAAATATACTAGAAATTCTCATAAAAAGCAAAACATTTATCCTTTATTTTGGTTGGTTGTCAGCCACCGCGCGCTCGCTCCCTTGTCATCTCCCCAACACCCACTCGACGCCCCCCACTGTGCTTCCACAATAACTAACTCTCCACGACGTGCGTTAAGCGCTATGACTCGATGAGTTGCCATGTTCTTTCAAAGGAGAGGTGTTGAGCCGCCTCTCTCTCTTTATAGTCTTTGCGCACTTCTAGGATTCAAGTCTAATTTTCAGACAGCAAACGAAGTTACCGACTGTTAAATTAGACCTTCAACAAGTAGCAGCTCATCAAGCCACATGGCCCAAAAAAAACAGCTCAACCTAATAAAGCTTCTTTGTCTTTCGGCCATATCTGAGCACTTGTACATTGGTTGTCTTTATAGCAAAACTTAAACGCTACTTAGGGCAGTCCCAATGCATATAGTTTCTATAACTTCCATGTCATCTAGACACTACATGTAGAAACTATGTTCTCAATGGATAGTTTCTTCAAAATAAACTCTCATCCAATCTCCTCTTTTCTCTTATTTTCTCACCCAATCTTCTTTTTCCCTTTCTTGGTACTTGTATAGAAATGGTTTCCTTCTCTTTCATCATTAACTCTACCTCCACATCACCATTTTGCTTACATGACAACCTAATTAATGCTATGGAAACTATCCTAGTCATCCCATTGGGATTGCCCTTAGGGCATTCCCCACCCTCCACCTCAGCTGGTGTCTATAGAATTAATTACGCTGCCAACTAAGCAAAAATCTGATGTGGCATAGGAGTTAAGGAAGGGAGAGAAGGAAAAACGAAGAAACCGTGTCTCATGCAAGAAACTGGGTCGACGCTGGTACCAAGACTCAAGAAACTAGCAAAATCGGGTTGACATTTTTCGCTTACTAAGCTGTATTTGTGGTGCATGCATTGGTTTATTGCTCTCATGCATTGCTTTATTGCTCTCTCCCTCCTCTAGACACTACTCATGGAAACCATGGGTTGAGAAACTATGCATTGGTTTATTACTCTCTCTCCCCTCTAGACACTACTCATAGACACCATGGGTTAGGACTGCCTTTAGGGCACTCCCAATGGATGATGTCTATAGCAATGTCTAGAGGAGAGAGAGATCATTTATTATGTGATGTCTATAGCAAACTCCCAATAGGTAGTGTGTATATTTTAGCAATCCAAGATCATTTATTATGCATATTATAGGATCCTGCATGCCACTAGAAACCAAACAGAGCCCCAATGGTATATTTTCGGTGTCTAATTTTCTTGGTCGAAGCAAAGAAACCATGTCTTGCATGAGACATCGCTTTTTTCTCTGTCTTCTTTTAATGAACGTACAACTCAGTTTTTTGCTTACATGGCACAGTATAGACACCGTTTACATGGCCCATCGAGAGTGCCCTTAGAACTCGGTGGTTGAAGGATAGGCTCATAGGCTAGCTCGAGCCCACGAAGCCTTACTGCTGCCTAGGCCCCCTGCACTCAATACGATAGCGCCAGTGCCTACTGCTGAGAAAACATACAGGGCTTGGAGATGTACCCGAAAAAGCTATGCATTTATATTATAAAGAATTCAATATGATAGCACAAGTGTCGATCAAACCTAATGAGAAAAGTTTACAGTCGCATAGGTACTTAAAAATTAAACGTGATATGAACATTGCATATGACAGTGCTAGTGTCGTTGAAAAAAATCTCCTGATATATCTTTCAGAGTTGTTAAAAAAAATAAACTAGAAATTATTATAAAAAAGTAAAGCACATGACCCTTAATTTGGTGAACCCTAACTAAATTGATGTAGTAGCCATTAGATGTTATTATTTAATTAAAAATGTCTAACTATCTATTTAGCTGACAAAAGTTATAATTGCTTAGATTAAAAGAAAAGGTCCATACCAAGTACAATGAAAAATAAAAAAATTGAAATAAAAAGTAAAAATAAATTAGCAATTTGATTTTTATATGACTCCAAATTAAAACCTGTACATAGCTAAAATTCGAAATAAAAATTAGCTGTTGGATTTGTACATAAATGCTAACCAAAAACTAATATTTAGAATTAAATTAAAAAATATATCTTTCTTTTATCTATTAATTGGCGGTCCTCCTAAAAGCCCCCACGTTAATAAAAAAAATGCTAGAAATTTTCATGTTAATCTAAAAAAAGAAAAATTGCTAGAAAATCCCACATTATTCTAAAAAAAAGAGAAAATCTTAATCGTCTAATCCCCTAAATCATTTTCATCCATGACTTAGATCTATCAATCTATTCATATGGTAAATCAGAAGAGTACTATATAGAAGGGAAGCTTTGTTTTTTTTTATCCGCTCGTCGTCTTCAAGCGCCTAATAAAAGAGCAAACCATATAGAAGAGAAGCTTTGCTTTTCTTATTCACTCGCCATCTTCAAGAGCCTAATGAAGGGAGCGATGATTTGGAAATAGAAAGAAAGACGAGAAGATATTATTATATGCATTATGGATTAAATCAAAACTCATATACATGTACATGTATAATTCAATGGATAAATTCACGGTAAATAGAAAGGTGAGAATACCACGAATACAACTCGGTATGCATGGTTACATGCATGTATCCGATTAAGTTATAGTAGTACAAAATAATATTTTGATTAGGTAAGTAATACTGAGTCTCCGAAATATAACCGGAGGAGAAAACCATTTAAAGCCTTTTCATCCTGTCTGTCTAGCCCAGCAGCATGAATGTCGATATTTTATTTTTATTTTATAATTTTCTAGCGTCGTTGTTTTGGCTTACCTTTCCTATATCAGGTTTTTCACATGATGAGTTGTCTCACTATTAGAAGCTTAATGTAGCACTGTAGTTTGTAGATAACAATGTTGTATTCAGACAAACTTCACATCCAGAATTGATGTACTCCTTACACTTGATCAGTACGGTACCGTTATATATATATATATATATATATATATATATATATATATATATATATATATATATACACAATTGCGATTTATTTGGATTAATCTCAGCTTAAACTGAATTTTCAAATTTAAAAGGATTTAATTTGAATAATCTATACCATCAAATTAATTATTTCTTATTTTATTTGGGTTCCTTGTGGTTCATATGATTTTTCTGTATTTTTGGGGATTTTTCCGGATTTATTTGGATTTATTAAAGTTATTTGATTTTCTGGTTTTGTTTAATTCGGAAATTATTTTCGAATCAATTTCTCTCCGGGCCGAAATCACTGCTCCCCACCGATCGGCCCGATCCTGTTCAGTTTCAGCCCAACCCATATCACCGAAAACCCTAACGCTTACCGCCGTAGATCTTCAATCGGACGGTTGAGTCATGTCACCAACAGATAAAACCCTAACCCTATTTAGATTTTCCTCTCGCCGTCCGATTCCGATCCAGTGGATCCCGCAGCGCCCACGCCGCTTTGAGCTCAAGCGCCACCAGAGCCCAACCAGCTAGACCAACCCCGACTTAGTGTCGCTTTTCACCCCTAGGCTACTTGCAATCACCTTTGAGTCAGCCGTCTCTAGGGTTCCTCTCCGCCAGACTTTTCCTCTTTCTCTCCCGTGGAGACGCTGCCTAGAGGAAGCTAGACCTCGCCGGAGTTTCAAGCCGTGCCCGAGTCTTCCGCCGTGTTTTTCTCCCATTCCGGTGAGTCTCCGGTAGTGTTATTGGTACCGCTTGTTAATTCCTCATGTCATTCTCTCTCGATCCAGCATCATTTGGTGGCCGACCCGCTGCTTTCTCCGCCGCTTTCGAAGCTTTCTTCCTCGATTCGGCGGGTCTGCGCCGCCACTCGACGTCGTTTCTCCTCCGTCAACCTCCGCCGTTCGATCCGCAGTCAACGGCCAGATCTGCGCCAAGTCGTCCTTGGTAAGCCCTGAGCCAGCCACGCCCAGTCATCTTCTACGTGTCGTCCGGTTACACCACGTGTCGCCATGTGTAGTCCAGGTGTGCGCCACCTCAGCGCTAGACCCATATGACCATCCACGTCGGCGACGCTCGTCGCCGTGTCACGGCGCGTCAACACCCGCACCGCCACATGGTGCCGCTGTCGGCCACACGTGCGCCACCACCACGCCATCAGACTCGGCGCCACGATGTCGGGCCACATCGTTGCCATGTCGGCGCCACCTCACTGCACACGTCATCGCCACATCTGCAAAAACCCTCCCGTTCACCACGCCGCCACGTGGATACCACATGTGTGTCTCGTCATCGCTTCGTGGCGCCATTTACGGCGTGGTTCGCCATGTCACCGCACGACTCCTCGGTGATCTTGGTCCACGTGACCCGTGTCTATGACACAGGGGCCCCCCACACGTCAGCCGCATTTTTCTATTTTTCTGATTTAATCCCGAATTTCCGAATTATCAACCAATCGAATTGCGACACGTGTCACCTTTTGTTATTTTCCCGATTTTCTCTCCCGAGAAACTTCGGAGGGCCCGTTCTCCTCCGTTTGAACTCCGATTCGAACGATTCAAATTTCTAAATTCATATAAAATCAAGATCTGTCTGTTGGTGTCATTTTTATGAATTTTTGAATTTTATTTTTTCTGTTTATTTATTGTTTTGCCTCGATTCGCGTTTTTGCAAGGTAGACGACGCATCTGGCCGAGCGAGAGGAGCATCCAGCAGAGGTTGCAGCAGCGGAGAGAGTGAAGGCAAGTCTCCTTGACCATGTTGAACCCAAATTTATGAAATGCTATTTTGTTTTAAATTATTGCATGCTATTTGAATTATGAATTGTATTTTAATGTCATTTTAAATGCTTAGATAAATGCCAAATTGTTATAACCACATTGATATTCATGTTGACAACCATTGACACCTTAGGAAAACTAATTACTGTAGTTAATGGTAATTAATCTTGCTATGGGAACGTAGAAAATGCTTAGTCATGCTTAATCACGCTTGTACCTTACCATTATGGAAATGATTTCATTCTTGATTAACAATGAATTGTGAAATGTAAGGCAATTGGTGTTGCCGGTATAAATTTTGAAATGTAAGGCAATTGGTGTTGCCGGTATTAATTTGAAAATAAAAGTGAAAAAAAATGATGATTTAGACTCAAGTGAATTGGTTGAATGACAAAAGGAATGCACAAAATTTTGGAATGTGATTATCCGCCCTAGTCAATTAAGGACCGGTCATGTGTTACCATGGGCCATGCTATACAAGACAACCACATGTCTATATGGGTACGACTGGCTAAGTAATTTGCATGTATCGTTATTTGACTTCGCCAGAGGGTCATGCGAGTTTGTCGTGGTGACACTTGCAAGGCGCAAGGGAAATTTGAGAGCGAAACCTTAGCGGGTGAAGTCTGTGAGTGTATATGCATTGTAAAGGCCTTGTCATGATCTCCTTGCCGACACACCAAAGGAAGTGTGTTCTTGGCACAGCAAAACGGGTTGATCATGTCGTAGGGTAAAGTGTACCGGCTCTCTGAGTCTTAAAACTACTCGAGTAGCCGTGCCCACGGATAAGGGCAGCGTGGAACGCTTTTCACATAGTAGATTTTTCCGGTTTTTGGTTTTAAATGGAAAAATGATGATTTGGTTTGAAATGAAAATGTGGTCGGAATCATGAAGCGCTAGAGCTCCCGGAATTTTAGTTTGGCGGCTAGAGCCAACTGTAGTTGGAACACAGAAATTGTTATATTTCAAGTTTAATTAATTATGCTATTTACATTTTATTAAATTCGCTTTATGAAATTATTACTTGTATTCAAATTTCAATTTCGCTTTATGCAAATGAACCATATTATGCCTTCCTTTGTTTAAGCCATGCATTTAGTTACTTGCATTAAGTTTCCGAGACTTGCGTAGTATGTTGCATACTCACCCTCGCTTTTTTATTGGGGTCGCTTATTCCATAAAGCAAATGATGGGAGAAGTGGTCTGTCCAAGAGCTCGCGATCCGTCGACTGACATCTGTGGCGAGGACTATGATGAGGAGGACGACTTCGATCTTCTAGGGAGCGTCACTGATCGGTTCTGTGGGCATACTTGATTGGCTCTTTTTGTTCTACATTTCACAAGCTATTTTTACACTTCAGCCGTAAGGCTTCATACTTGTAATAATGTGATGATGTTGTTACACTCTTTTGCTTAATTGTTATGAACTTTATGATATGTCGTGTTATCATCATGTATCTTTGTGCGCTTAGCTGTTCTCGACTAAGCGGTTGAAACACGAGGAGGGTTCGGATTTGGTTAATCCGGGTCCCCCCGAGAGGATATAGTGGTAAGATCTTAACTTGGTTTATATATGAATGATGTGATCTCAAGCAAAGCTAAGAGTAGTAATGGAGACCAGATTATTAATCTCATTGAGGTTTTTATTTTAAGAAAGGTTGATGTCCATAATGGTTGCCTTTGGTAAGAAGTTTTATGAAAAGGAGATAACTTTGTGGAAGTTTTATAGAGATAAGAGATAAACTATTTTATAATTTCTTAGTTATCCTATAGGTTAAATTTTTCATATTCACACATAAGGACAACTTATTGTGGAACTTTAACCAAAAGGTTAAGTTTACACATAAATCGATCGACATTCTGTAATAAAGACCAATTTCAAGTAGCGAAACATAACGACAACGTAAATTGCTCAGTATAACTAGAGCGGAATAATATGCTACGTAAGGGTGCTTATCTTATGGTAGGTCCTAATCTATTCTAATCTTCCGCCTTTTACATTTGGGTGATGTTGTCTCTTCATGAAGTAAAATCTCGAACGTCATCTTCTTCATTTGGAATTCTTGCGAAGACCGTAAACTTAGGATATTTCGAAGATAAGATCAAATTTAAATTTCAAAATAATTTTTAGGAGATATATATAGGAAGCCTTTTCTGTACTCTCGGGAGTATATACTCCCACTTCTAATATACCACTTAAATGAAAATGTTATACTTTTTTATCAATTTGGGTATACTCCAATAATAATTTTATGATACTCTAATGCTACATGATTGCAAAAAAATCATCGAAGCCCTTTATTTTTTGCTATATACCTTTTTACATATGTGAAAGGAATATATAAATAAATTATGCTATAAAGAGTGGACTTCGATGAAATTTTTTATGAAACTCACTTTAGAGTATCTTACCATCAGTATTAGAGTATATTCAATTGGATAAAGAGGTATAATAATATCATTTAAGTGGTATACTAGAGGTGGGAGTACGTACTCCCAGGAGTATGGAACCATTTTCATATATATATATATATATATATATATATATATATATATATATATATATATATGTGTATATGTATATAGGAAGCCTCTTTTCTACTCCAGGAGTAATTACTCCCTATGCCGTATCTCACAACGTATGGGGTATCTCATGCGACGGAGGGTATGTACGCCAGAGTATATCGAGTATATAAGATCATCTAGGCAAGATGTACATTTTTTCAGAGGTGGTATGTATATTTTTGGACATACCTTTTTATGTGTATATATGAAGGTATTTGCGAAATACGCTAAAAATCATGAACTTCCTTGCAATTTTTTCATGTGGCTCACATTGGAGTATCTTATAATTAGTGTATGAGTGTGCCCAAAGTGATAAAGGAGTATTTCAAGTTCGTTTAGGTAGTATTTCAGAGGTGGGAGTAACTACACCGGGAGTAAAAGATATTTTTATATATATATATATATATATATATATATATATATATTCCAATCGGACACATATATTATAGTTAGAAGCAAACACATTTATCAAAGATTTTTAGTTATGTACTCAAAATAAAGTCTAATTTACTACAGCCATGGTTCATTAAAGCACACGCACGGACAGGATATATCCTAGGTAGCCTGCATTGAGGTGTATCCATGTTTTTTAATAAAATTTGAATGCATCTTTCTTTCTCTTTCTTTTATATACTAATTGAAAGTCCTTTTAGAAGACCCCACGGGCCACGTTAATAAAAAAATACTAAAAATTCTCACGGTAATCTGAAAAAGAAAAATTGCTAAAAAATCCCACATTATTCTAAAAAAAGAAAATCTTCACTACTACGTAATCGACCTTCACAAACGGCCTATTATAAGCGGTTAATTATGCATCGCTTGTGCTCTCGCACCACAAGCGGTTCATAGGCAACGGATCAAGGGGTCTCTAGAAGCGGTTCTAGACACGAACCCTTTCTAAAGCCTTAGCTCTAGAAGCGGTTCGTGTCCCGAACCTCTAAAGCTCTAGAAGGGGTTCGTGACACGAACCCCTTCTAAAGTTCTCGAGCTCTAGAAGCGAGCTTAGTGTCACGAACCCCTTCTAGAGCCCTAGCTCTAAGCGGTTGGGGACACGAACCCTTCTAGAGCCGACTCTAGAAGGGGTTCGTGGTCCCAACCGCTTGAAGCCCGCCAAATAATAAAAGGAATGCATGCCCTACTCTATCGGAGAGCACGTGGGTGGGTTGGTTAGATGGGTGAGACGTGGGTCACGAGGAGGTGAGGAGGTCATGAGTTCAATCCAGTCCTCACAATATTATTTGTCTTTTGAAGTGACTTCTACAAGCAGTTATAAAACCGCTTGTGATACTGACGGGAGTATCACTCACGCTTGCTTACAAGCGGTTCTAAAACCGCTTCTAAAAACGGTTTCAAACCACTTGTGATAGTGACTTCTGCAGTAGTGCTTGGTCGTCCAATTTCCTTAATTATTTTTATCCATAGCTTAGATTTATTTATCTATTCATATAATAAATCATAAGGGTACCATATGAAAGAGAAGCTTTGCTTTTCTTATTCATTCGCCATCTTCAAGCACACAATAAAGGAGCAATGACCTGCAAATAGAAAGGAAGATGAGAAGATATTATTGCATGCGTTACGGATTCTCTGCATATACTCCCTCCATCCAAGTTTATAAGACGTATTTCTTTTTAGCATATAGACCAAAAAGATATTGAAAATAACTAGATTACCTCAATTATTATCTCTAAGCACTATATCAATGCATATATATAGAGAATATAAAGTAAACATGGTATTTATTCGGGGTGTAGAGGGGATATCACACTAATTTTGCGTCGGACTATAAAATATGCCCTATATTGTGGACAAGGCAATTAAAGAAATACGCCTTATAAACTTATATGGAAAGCGCACAAAATTAGAATTAAAAAGCTAGCTATAGATTACCATGTTAAATAAGAAAAAGCTATAGATTTTCACGTTAATCAAGAAATCAATTCTTTTGTCTCACGGATAGAACACATCATGAATGGCCCATTAACTTTTATATATAAAACTCATGCATGCATGTGATTCCGACTTCCTCTGGTCACAAATATTTATTATTTTGGAAATCGACACGTCTCTAAAATAAAATTTTGACCACTAATTTCTATTATAATATACTTATAAAACTGAAAAATTATAATATTATGGAAGAACTTTTTGATAGAAATTTACACATATGATTTTTATGTATTAAATTTAAATATTTAAAAGGTATTGACAATAAAAATTTTATATAGCATTATAAAATTACATGGAGTAGTTGTAGTAGCAAACAGAGAATGTGATTTGGCCTGTAAGCTATACAAGCAAATAAAATTAGAAATATTTGCAAACGAATAGAAAATTGAGAAATATATGACATTATAAATTTTTATATTATTTTTAAAATGATAACTATGTTTTGGAACTGAAATTTTGATATTAAAGTTTTTATATAATATGAACAAAATATTGTTAAATATATAGATCCCGTGTGGATGCACGGGTCGATGACTAGTTATATATAAATAGCTCGTGACATGTCTTTTATAGCTGTTAAGAAAAAAAAGACAAATATACTAGAAATTCCCAAAAAACAAAACATTTATCCTTTAATTTGGTCGGTTGCCAGTCATTGCGCGCCTGCTCCCTCGTCATCTCCCCAACATCCATTTGACGCCCCCACTGTGCTTCCACAATAAATAATTCTCCATGACATGCGTCAAGTGCCATGATTCGATGGGCTGCCATGTCCTCCTAAAGGAGATGTATCGAGTCACCTCCCTCTCTTTATAAACTCTGCGTGTGCCTAGGGTTCGAGTTTAGTTTTTAGGCAGCAAGCGAAGTTACCAATTATCAAATTAGACCTTCAATAAGCAGTAGCTCACCAAACCACATGGCCCAAGAAACAACTCACAAGCTAACAAAGCTTCTTTGGATTCGACGACTGAAGGATGGGCTCTAGCCCAACGAAGCCTTACTATCGCATATGCCCCCTGTATTCAATATGATAGCGCCAGTGCCTACTACCAAGAAAATATACAGGACTTGGAGATGTACTTGAAAAAGTGATGCATACTCCGTATATTAAATCCTCAAGAGTTTCGGCCTCATCACATAGCCACATCGATTTCGGGCTGACGTGTTCAATCCACGTTGTGCCGCGTCGCCCATTTGCTTGCCTGTTGATATGACATAAATATTTTCGTCAGGTCGCGGTTGACTGTTAAGGCGCCGAAGCACGGTGGTAGAGTTCCTCAGCGCGAAGCCAAAGACACACCTTCAAGTCGCGGCTGTGCGAGCATCGGCCAGGCGATTTTTGCCACGCGATGTGTGGCAAGGCCATGTGGCGCTCGGTTTTTTGGAAAGGTCCCTAAATTTTCTAAAAATTATGAACGGGTCCTTTTCTTTCGAAGACACTAAAAAATTCGGATTTCGATTTTTTTAAAAGGCCTCCAAAATTTCAAAAAATTGCATAGATTATGAATTTCACTGGTCTTTTTGGAAAAGCCCCCCAAAAAAGGATTTTGCCTTTTTTGCTAAAAGGCACTTGAAAATTCCAAATTTTGTGAGATTTTTTAGGCACAAGACCCTAGAAATTTGAGAATTACATCCAGCTACATAAATTATGAATTTCGCCAGTTTCTTTTGGAAAAGACCAAAAAAACCAAAGATTACATCTAGGTTCCTTTTTTGCGAAATGACTCCCCAAGAAACCGAGATTCGCTAGTTTCTTTGGGAAAAGGCCCCCAAAATTCCAAAAATTACATAAAATTCAGATTTCACCTATTCTTTTGTAAAAGCCTCCAGAAATTTTGACAATTATATCCAAGTCCCTTTGTTGCGAAAAGACCTAAAAAATCAGAATTTCAACGGTTTTTTGGTAAGCGCCCCCGAAAATTCCAAAAATTGCATCCAGGTACTTTTTTGACATTGGCACACGTGGCCTCGTGGTGGCTGGTGCAGCGTGCGCCGCGTCTACAAATCTAGTTTATATTATAGAGAATTTAATATAATAGCACCAGTGTCGATCAAAGTTCGTAAAAATTAAACGTGATATGAACATTTCATATGACAGTGCTAGTGTCGTTGAAAACATGAAATACTGCTGTGAAATTTACCGTCCTTGGCGAGTACATATGAACACTGGATATGATAATGCCATTGGCGATTTGAAATAGTACTTCCGAAAAATTTTACAGTCCTTGGAGAGGTACACCAAAAGTAAATATAATAGCGCCATTGTCGATGAAATACTGCGGAGGATTAACGGTCCTTACAAACGTACGTAAACGATACGAACATCGAATAAAGATAGCGCCATTTCAGACAAAATATTGCTGAGAATATAATCTGAGCCTATAGAACTGTAGTTTTTCTAACTAAAAAAAAAAGAATTGGGAAACACATGCATCAACAAGACGGAGTAAAAAACAGTCCGGCGAGTAAATCAGCTGCAAACAGTTCTGCCAAACTATTTTAGTGTTAGTACAAGTAGTAGTATTTATAAGCCTATTTTTGTTACGGCATGGCCACTTGACAACCATCAGTCGAACGTGTCGCCGAATCGAGCACCTCCTGGACCAAAATACGCAGAGGAAAAACAAGAACAAGAGACTTCGTAAGCAATTGTCGGCGATCGATGGCCCAAAACCAAATGCTATGCTCTCTCTCTCTCTCTCTCTCTGAATCTGATAGCGTCATTCACATGGTCATGGACCAGCCCATGGCCGCCCTAATGCAGAAAATTAATTCGAGCAAATCTACAGTCTCTGATGAAGCGAAGATTATGGCGCCAAGACAGTACAATGATTGTGATTTTTTGACATGCATGCCTGTCACTAGCTCAATGATAAGTTGGTATTGCTTTCCATGAACATGTACGTCCCCCTCCCCTCCTCCCCTCCACATCAATTACTCTTTACGGAGCAAATCTCTTGAGCGATGCACATGCATACACACTGTTATCATAATAACAGAAGTGTCGCGGCGTTTTAACGTGGGCAGAGCCGTAGAGTCCAAGGACACTCGTGTCGTGTACTTCGATTCGTGCAAGTGCGTGATCTGCTACTGCGAGCTGAATAAGCGTACGGGCGTACTTGAAGACGGATACCCGGTTTGTAAGCAAGTGAAATGCTGAGCTGGGCATTTCGCAATGCTCAAAATTATGAAAAGGAACGGGCACTCGAAAAAAGAAGTGATCATGAACTGAAAAAGGATACCACTTAATCCACGCATGGTTCGAGTTACTACTATAGATTTCACTTTAATTTCTCTACGGATCTTGCGTACAAGCTAGAGGAGAGTAGGCTCTTCCATTGGCACGTACCTCCCGATGGTTTGTTAATTTGGTCGAGAATCTCCCTTCTTTTCTACCGACCATACAGGAGAAGACGCATAACACACACGGAGAAAAGAGTACGAAAAGGTAGGCCATGCCCACTGAGAAGTGATCATTTTCTAGCTCTATTTCTCTCTCTTATAAAATTGGCTTCTAATCAAATGAAATTATAAATCTAGCTCTATCTCACCACGAAGGGTACCTTCCGTGCTTCCCTACCATTGAAGCACCTCCCGCACTTCCCCTCCACGGCAACCTCCCTTCCACGTTTGCCGGTCGCGGCACCTCTGCTCTCGCGCTCACGTGCTACAGGAGCGCTGGCTTCTCCCGCGTTTTGAAGGTGCGGCAGCCGTATGCTCCTATGCTCGCCGCCCGTTGCCACCCTTGCAGGCTGACATGCTTCTCGAACACAGCAGGTGTCGTCTGTCACTTCTTCAGTTATGGATCAAGGGCTAGATTTGTAAACATATCCAAAAGTGAGCCAATTTTTTTTTAAAGAAAGCGAAAGGGGCTAAGAAAGAAAAAGATCAATTCGTGGTTGAGACGTCCGCTTCAGGCAGGAAGCGCCAAGCGCAAGTCCGCACCGCACGGCGTCCACGCACACCCACGCGCGCGCGCATCGATCGCTCCCGGCCGTTTCGCGCCCCGGCCGCGCGCACCGTGGAAACGTGACGAGATTACGGGGATTTGCCCGGGCGCGGCGGGTTGTTGTGCTGTCCATTTCTCTCCCGGCCGGCACGACGCGCGCGTAATAAGTGCGTTCGTCGATCGAGCGGAGCGGTTTGCCTTGCCAATATATCAAGTGCCATGTATCGGGAAAGTGCTACGGTTTCAGGACACATGCACAGGGTGCACTGTCCGATGGAATATGGAAGGGGCCGGACACGTTCGAACAGTGCTCGTGTACGAGGCGGCTGTAGAGAAGTACTGCACCGTCTGTTTCGTCAAGGACAGAGGCCACTTGGCTTAATTGGTTATGATTTTTTAGTCATCAGGGTTAGGGTTGGACCGGCGACTTCGTGAGCGTATTAGTCGGTCTCCATGATGGTAATTGATCGTTTTGTTGCTTGTGGGTTAAGGCTTTGGAACGTCGGTGTGTAGGGTTCAATTTTGCGGCTATGAAGGAGTTTGGTACACGTGGTATCTGGAGTTGGGTAGCCAGGTAATCAGATATCTTGTGCAAGTTTGCGCTTTGCAGCGTGGCCTTCTGCTCAGCTCAGGCCACGCTTTGGAACACGGAAATCTAATAGGAATTTGAGAAGACTTGTAGTAAAATTTACAATTTCCGGAGAGAAGTGACGGAATGTGTTCCATATCGGCCAATTTACAAAAGTCTCGTTGTGTGGATACTTTACCTAGGTCTGTTAAGGATAGCCGGTATACGAGACTCATTGGCATAGTTTAATCCTGTATGATTTATTCTATTGTGAAGGCACCTACCTCCCTGAGTATAAAGGAGGGTAGGGGTTTTCACATTGTGCATCTACCCGACGAGTAAAGGAGGGTAGAGGTTTTCACATTGTGCATCTACCTGTGAGAGAAAGCTTCCGATCACATCATATGTCTTTTGTTCTACTTTTTTATATATTCTTGTGAGTTGAGTGTGCGATCGGTAGCAACGCAACCCCAACGACATAAAACATAATGCTCAATTCAAGTTTTGTGGTGGTGTTTTGTTTGTAGATTGGTTCTAGTTACACCATAAGTCGACGTACCCTCGCTAGTCGTAGGGCGGCCGAGCACACACCTCTGCGTGCATGCCAACCACCTCTTTCTCCTGAGAGCAAGTACAATAAGGTGAGGTAAGCAGGCTGCAAGGATTGCCACATCAGATTTATGGTGAGTTGGAGGAGAGAGAGAAGCTGTCTGCAGATCACTGTATTTTGGGCTGCAAGAAGACGGCTCCAAGAAACTTGGTGAGAGAATGAGTGGATGAATGTGAGCCAAGTATTAATGGCTTTGTATGTATGTATGGCTAACTATTATATGGGTGGGCTGTTAGGTTGGCTATATATGATATGGCAATGAGATAAAGCCTGCAGTTGACTCTCTTATTAGCCTTGCTCTAAATGACTCTGCGTACGTATTTGCGTGCCGTCACGAAGATCGATGGGGGGCGCCACCTAGCTCCAAGGTAATTTGTAGGTCAACGGAGCCAAACGGCCATACGCCTCTGGGTACGAGCCGCTAGTATGTGCCGCCATTCGCTGATCATATGCGCCATGGCCTAATTTTTTTTTAAATAATATATTTTTTAAAAAAAATTACAAAAATAATATGCCGAATTTTTTTTTCAGAAATACCCGTCTGTCGCAATTTGGAATAGATACAAAGAGTCTGTCGCAATTCCAAATTGCGACTATCTGCTAGTCATAATTTGGAATTGCGACAGTATCTGACGGCTTCTGTGTCGCAATTCCAAATTGCGACAAAGGCCTGTCGCAACCTCTCTGTCGCAATTTGGAATTGCGACAGAGAGGCTTAACCAGCGCGCCCAAGGCCTTGGGTTCTTCGCCCGACGCCAGGAGAAAAGAGAGGAGAGGAAGAGAAGAGGAGGAGAGGAGGAGGAGGAAGAGAAGGAGAGGAGGAGGAGGAAGAGAGGAAGATTTCGGAGCGGGTTGAGGTAAATTTTTTTGTTATTTTTGTAATGTTCATTGTAGTGATCAAATTAGGATTAGCAATATAGTTTATTAAGGTTGAAATATAGCGTTGAACTGTATTAGAAATTAGAAAAAAAATTGTATTAAGAATTAGGGTTAGCAAATAGTTTATGTCGGTTGTATTTAAATTCATGATTTAGCGATTTAGTAATAATTTACGATTTAGTGATTTTGAATTTAGTAGGGTAGCAGTAGTTTATTTAAATTCATGATTTAGCGATCGGATTGTGTAGAATTTGAATCATTTAGTACCTAGTATCTGGATTTGGTTGTATTAGTAGTTTTATAGAAAAATGATTTAGTGATTTTGAATTTAGTAGGGTTAGCGATGGTTTATGTAAATTCACGATTTAGTGATCGGATTGTGTAGAATTTTAATCATTTAGTAGCTAGTATACGGGATTTTGGTTATATTAGTAGTGATTTTGAATTTAGCAGGGTTAGAGTAGAGTTTTAATTATTTAGTAGGTAGTATACGGAGATTGTGCCGTGTGTTCCCAAAACCCGTACATGCTCTTTCGGCACGTGGTAAGGTTAAGAGTATCGGCGCGGCGCCAGCCAACCTATGCAATAGCAAAAATATTCATCATAGAACAAAACGATATTACCTGTTGTTGTCGACGTTTGTTACCGACAATAATGAAAAGGGGGCTAGGCGCTGGATCCAAACTTGATGGTAGCACAAGACACCGGATGTATACAGGTTCGGGCTCTCGCGGTGGAGATAATACCCTAGTCCTGTGCTCTGAAATTATATGTGGCTAGCTGCTGCTAATGAGATCATATCCTGATGTTCTTCCGCCTCTCCCTTTATATAGCAGAGGAAGGGCGTTTTACAGAGAGGATCCTATTCGGATACGCAGTAGAGATTACAGCTCCTATCTCTATCTATATCATAACGGTCTGGATTACAATCCCCTCCTTCCTATCCCGAGTTGGTTACTATCTCTGGGATTTCCTTACTGAGCGCGTCTGGGCACGCCCTTATTGTCTTCTCAGTTATCTACCCGGCCCACCCGTATCTGGCTGGGCCTCCTTAACTCGTTACGCAGATACCTGGGTACATATATCCCACAGTAGCCCCCGAGTGCTTCACGGTCGGATTGCTTTCTTCTACATTTTCCCGACTGGTTTTACATGCCGCCGAGCATTTTGTTGTAGGCAAGTAGGTTGTTGTAGGCAAGTAGGCTGTGAAGGACTCGTCAGAGCTCCACGTGTCGTCAGAACTTATGTCAATACATAACTCGTCGTAAGGAATACTTGGCTTTTAGCCTAGGGGTACCTGTATGCCAGAGCACACAGCTATTGGCTTATCTTGAAGCGTACCACCGGATTTTACGCTTTAAACTATCTTTATGATATCTGGTCCTGTTTTGAACAATATCCAGCATGCGACCTGACATGAGGCATATCTTAAGAGGATGTTTATACTTGGAAGGTACCCAAATCACGCCCACGGCGGTCATTGGCTTTTGGACCCATCATGGGGCGTACCGCTTTCCATGCAAATCTCGGCCCAATTGTGTTTTTGTACAGTGATTTACTGTACCTGTCCACAGGCCCATCTTAGGACGTGCCCTAGGGCGATCCCAAGATACGCGGAGGGTGCAGCATTTTCCCGCTCAAAGCAAAAGCTGGCATAGCTCCCTTATAAACTTGAGCTTGAGCGCAACCAAAACGGTTTTTCGCACTGTGCCCAATTCATCTTCTTTTGTTCAGCGTCCCTCTCGCAAAGTCCGCCGCTAGGGTTTGCATCCTTCGTCTGCTGCTTCGAAGCTTGCGTACGTTCTTCTTGGTCACCGTAAATTATTCATTTTGTTTTTCCTTCTTGCTGCTCCATCTTTTGCATTTCGTTTGTGAGGGCGTCACCGTTGCTTGAGCGATCGCCCTTTTCTGAGCTTGTCCCTCGTTTTTGCTTTTTTGTCAAGGTCTTCATGGCTTCTTCCCCAGAGCCCCTTCCGTCTGACGACGAGGAGATGGTGTTTGATTTTGAAGATGAGGATCCTCTGTCTTCCGAAGAAGAAGACGATCTTGCTGAGGAAAGGGCCTTGTTTGATCTTGCGATGGCCGAGCTCGCGGAGATGGAAGCCGTGGCCCGAGACACCGCCGCCATTGACGCCTTGATCGAGGCCGTTCCGAAGCTCATGAGGGCCCAGGACCCTCTTATCGAAGCCGTAGGGCGCGTGCGTCGGGCGCAGTAGTTTTCTTTTTATCTTTCTGCAAGAAATTAGTAGCGCAGTGTTTTGGCGCATATGAACTTCTAGCGCCTGGGACAATATTATGTTGTGTAATATGATCTTAATAGTGTTTGCCCCTTTCTCCCTTCTGATCTCTCGACCTCCCCGAGTGCTCTCCTCCGTTCCTTATGTTTAAGCGCCTTGGCCGACTGGTCCAGCCCCCGAGCATTGTGAGTTGGCGCCTGGCCTTTTTCCTCGCGCACGCCTTTTATTGGGTAGCTAGATTTTGCCGTTTCATAGGGTAGGGTTTCCCAATCGAGAAATGGAGCACTCGGACTTAATCGTGATCGCTGGAGAAAAAGAAAAATAGTATATGATTCATAAGCGGGTTTGCACATGTGCAACACTATTAGGTGTAGCCCGGGCTTACTGCTTAATTGAGCATTAATTAAGTAGAAAGTCAGTGATTTAGAAAATTTTCCACAAATAGCATATAAAAATCGATAAATGGCCTAGAAGAGTTGCGCATGCGCAACACTATTAGGTGTAGCCCCCGACTTACTGCTTAATTGAGTATCAATTGAGTAGCAAGTCAATGAGAAGAATTTTTATTCATGAATAATTATTACTAATGTACAAAATATTAAGAGTAAAAGCGACATAGCTGCTCTATGTTCCATGAGTTATTGATGATAACGCCGTCCTCCCGCTTAAGCCTGTAAGCCCTGGGCCGCGTCACTTCTTCGACGATGTAGGGGCCTTCCCAGCTTGGAGAGAGCTTATGCTCGTGCTTTTGATTTTTTATCAAGACTAGATCGCCTTTAGAGAACGCACGTCTCCGCACATTTCGGTCGTGGTAGCGACGCAGGCCTTGGAGGTACTTGGCCGACTGGATCGCTGCAAGCTCCCTGGCTTCTTCCAACCGATCGATGTCTTCTGTTCTGCTCTCTTCCGACTCGGTCTCTTTATAATTCCGAACCCGGGGGGATCCAAAAGTCAGTTCGGTGGGTAGGACCGCTTCCGAGACGTACACTAGGAAAAAAGGTGATTGCCCGGTAGCCCTACTAGGGGTGGTTCTCAGTCCCCAGAGCACCGAGGGAAATTCTTTTACCCATCGAGTAGCATATGGCTTAAGTCG
Source organism: Guadua angustifolia (assembly GCA_036346375.1). Lineage (NCBI taxonomy): Eukaryota > Viridiplantae > Streptophyta > Magnoliopsida > Poales > Poaceae > Guadua > Guadua angustifolia. Next base: position 28,580,157 of record CM070517.1, on the reverse strand, counting down.
GTCGAAAATTCTTGCTTTTAAACCCTGCAACACCATGCCGTTCGCCCGCTCCACCTGACCGTTGCTTTTTGGATGAGCCACGGAGGCGAAGCATATTTTGATACCTAGCTCACAGCACCAGTCTTGAAATTCCTCACCCCGGAATTGAGTTCCATTGTCCGTGATGATTCTGTTTGGCACGCCAAACCTTACCACGATTTCCTGAAAGAACTCCTTGGCCTTGGCCGCCGTTATTGTGGCTACGGGTTTTGCCTCGATCCACTTGGTGAACTTGTCGACGGCTATGAAGAGATGAGTGAAACCGCCTTGAGCCTTTTTTAACGGACCGACCATGTCGAGCCCCCAGACTGCGAATGGCCAGGTGATCGGAATAGTTTGCAGCTCCTGTGCCGGCACGTGAATCTGTCGGGCAAAAAACTGGCATCCTTCACAAGTTCGGATGATGTCTTCCGCGTCAGACACAGCAGTCGGCCAGAAGAATCCTTGACGGTATGCCTTGCCTACCAGAGTGCTTGACGCTGCATGGTGCCCACAAATTCCCGAATGGATTTCCCTGAGGAGGTTTTTCCCTTCTTGCTCCGATATGCACCGCCTTAGGACTCCGGAGGCGCTCTTTCGGAAGAGTTCCTCGCCTACCACTGCATAGTTCTTGCATCGTCGTGTGATACGCTCTGCTTCTGCGCGATCTTCGGGGAGCTCGTCCCTTAATAAGTAGTTTAAGAGAGGAGCTGTCCAGCTCGGCCTGATGACCAAGACTTCTTTTTCGACGAGTGCTTCTTCTGACTTGTTTGGCTTCTGCTGTTGGCTTATTGAAGGTATGTGGAGCTCTTCGACAAACACGCCAGCCGGTACTGTTGCCCGACTAGAGCCTAGTCTGGCTAGTTCGTCTGCTGCTTCGTTGTTGCGGTGAAGTACGTGAATGAGTTCCAGCCCGTCGAACTTATCTTCGAGCTTTCTTACTTCTTGGCAATACGCAGCCATGTTGTCTTCGACACACGACCAATCTTTCTGAACTTGGTTGATCACCAGCATGTAGTCTCCTCGAATAGTCAATCGCCAAACGCCAAGAGATATTGCGATGCGAAGCCCGTGGATGAGTGCTTCGTACTCGGCTGCATTGTTTGACGCCGGAAAATGGAGTTGGAGGACATATTTTAATCGCTCGCCGGTTGGGGAGATAAGCACCACACCGGCTCTGCAAGGCGTGAGCATGAGGGAGCCATCGAAATACATTGTCGATTACTCAAGTTCTTGATTTGTCGTTGGGGTTTGTAGTTACATCCACTCGGCGGTGAAGTCGGCAAGCACTTGAGATTTTATCGCCGTTCGCGGCTGAAGGAGATTTCAAAGGCCCCAAGCTCTACTGCCCACTTTGCAATCCTCCCGGTGGCTTCCCGGTTGTGGAGTATGTCTCCAAGCGGGAATGTGGTAATCACCAAATTGAGTGCTCTTGAAAGTAATGCTTGAGTTTCTTGCGAGGTAAATGTCTGACATATAGCAATTTTGCACTGTGGATATCGCACCTTGGACTCCCCAAAGACTACCGATGAAGTAAACCAGCCGCTGGACCTTCTGGAGGTGCCCTTCTTCTTTTCGCTCCACCACGATTGTCGCGCTGACTACGTGAGTCGTCGCGGCAATGTAAAGCAAAAGGGGCTCTTCAGGCATTGGTGGGACTAACACTGGCGGCGATGATAAGAATGTCTTGAGTTCTTCGAAAGCCTGCTGCGCCTCGGTGGTCCATTGAAAGTTACCCTGCTTTTTCAAAAGTTTGAAAAAGGGTGTTCCCCGCGAGCCCAAGCGGGAAATGAATCTGCCGAGTGCCACCATGTAGCCTGTGAGCTTCTGGACATCTTTTTGGCTAGCCGGAGGCTTCATCTTTAGGATAGCATTGATTTTCTCTGGGTTTGCTTCGATGCCTCGTTGTGATACGATGAATCCGAGTAGTTTTCCTGAGGGGACCCCAAAGACACATTTTTCGGGGTTAAGCTTCATTTTGTAAGCCCTTAGACTTTCAAATGTCTCGTCCAAGTCTGATATGAGGTCTTCCTTCATGCGAGATTTGACGACGACGTCATCGATATATGCCTCTACGTTGCGTCCGATTTGGTTATGAAAGCACCGCTGTATCGCGCACTGGTAGGTAGCACCAGCGTTTTTCAAACCGAACGGCATTGTGATATAGCAAAATGCCCCAAACGGAGTGATGAACGAAGTCTTGATGCAGTCTTCTTCTTTTAGCCTGATTTAGTGATATCCTGAATAGGCGTCCAAGAAGCTAAGGAGCTCGCAGCCTGCCATTGAATCTACAACCTGGTCAATGCGGGGCAAACCGAAAGGATCTTTTGGGCATGCCTTGTTGAGATCGGTATAATCAACGCACATGCGCTAGTTTTTATTCTTTTTGCGAACGAGAACTGGGTTCGCTAGCCAGTCGGGATGATACACTTCTTTTATAAATCCTGCTGCTAAGAGCTTAGTGATTTCTTCCCTAATGGCTTCTTTTCGGTCTTGAGCAAATCGTCGGAGCCGCTGCTTGATGGGCTTCGCCTTCTCGTCCACATTGAGGGAATGCTCGATCACTTCTCTAGGAACACCAGACATATTAGAAGGTTTCCATGCAAAAATGTCGGTTTGCAGAAGAAAGGTGTGCGCGTCTTCCTATTTGGGATCGAGTCTGTTCCCAACAAAGCCGTTTAGGCGGGTTGGATGGGTCAGGATTACCTTCTTGGTCCCTCATCCGGCTTCATCTTTGGTCTTGGCTTGTTTCTTGGCGGCACCTCTCCTTCATCTTTCGGGTGGCGGTACGCGGATCTCTTCTTTGTAAACCCGGCCTCTTGAGTTTCGCCATCTCATGACTTTCTCATGTCGAAACGAGCATTGCTGGCGTCGTCAGCGGACGGAGATGATGCCTTTCGGCCCTAGAATCTTCAAGACAAGATAAGTGTAGTGGGGCACGGCCATGAACCTGGCCAAGCCTGGCCTTCCCAACATAGCATGATAGGCAGTCTGGAAGTCGGCCACCTCGAAATTGAGATATTCTGTTCGGTAGTTTTCTCTGGTCCCGAACGTGATCGGCAGAGTGATTTGCCCGAGGGGAACCGAGGAGGTCCCTGGAATTATCCCATGAAACGGTGATGAACCCCGCTTCAGCTCCGAGCGAGGGATCTTCATGTCGTCAAAAGTTTTGGAGAAGAGTACGTTGAGTCCACTCCCAGTCACCAAAGACCCTCTTGAGTTTGACACTGCAAGTGACAGGATCTAGAACAAGAGGGTATCTACCTGGATATGGGATATGATCCGGGTGGTCTGAGCGGTCAAAGGCAATTGGAACTTCAGACCACCTGAGGTATTGCGGAGTCGCTGGCATGACTGCGTTGATGTCCCGAGCGGTAAGCTTTTGCTTTCGCTTATATTCATAAGCAGCCGAGCCCCCAAATATGTAGCTGAGCTCGCGTTCCGTCTTCTGGTACTCGCCTTCATCATCTTCAGGAGGATCTTGCTTTTTCTTTTCTTCATCCCTTGGTTCGCCCTTGGCCAACCGTTTTCTGGACTCCTTGGCGAACCTTCTCAGCGTGAAACAATCTTTTGCAGCGTGCTTTCCCTTGGGATGGAATGGGCAAGTTGCTTCCATCACTGTGTCATAATCATCTGTGCGCTGCGCGCGATGTCGGCCTTGCTCGGTCACTGCCACAGTTTCTTCATGTCTCCGCTTCCTGTCACGCTGCCTTGAAGGCTCGGCGTGATCTTTTTTATCTTTATGCCGTGGGTGATCATCTTGTCGCTCGGCCAAGGCATCTGAAGCCGTTGCGTAGCGATCCGCTAACTCGAACATCTCCCTCACCGTGGTTGGCGGCTTTCGGGACATCTTCTTGATTAGGTCGGGATCATTGACGCCCTTCTGGAATGCTGCGATTACTGCTGCTTCTGAAATATCTCGGATTGTGTTCTTCTTTTGCATGAAGCGTCGGATAAATTCTCGGAGTGTCTCGCTCCTTTTCTGGCGAAGCTGGTACAAGTCCCATTGTGTCCCGGATCGCTCGTAAGTGCCCTGAAAGTTGGTGATGAGCGCGTCGCAAAGATCGCCCCAGGAATCTATAGAATTCGCTGGAAGTCGATGAGCCATGCTTGGTGAGGCGTAAGCATGACTGGCAAATAATTAGCCATTACATTCTGATTGCCACCCACCGCCATGATTGCGAGAGAGTAAACTTGTAACCAGGCCTTTGGATCTCTTTCTCCGTCAAACTTAGTGATGCCTTTTGGGTTGAAACCTTCCGGCCAGACCACTCGGCGAAGTCGGAATGAGAAAGCTCGGATGCCCTCAATGGGCCCGGCGCTTCGTCGACGTGGGGAACGTTTAGGGGGTGACCTGACCCGGCGATCTTCGCCATCTCCTCTGCCACGGTGGTGATGACTTCTGCGATCATCTCGATCGTCGTGGCGGATGCCAAAACGCTCGTAATCATCTTTTCGCCTGCGTCGTTCTTCATCTTCTCGATCCCGCCAACGGGCATTTAGGTCCACTCGGAGATCTCGGCTAATACTTTGCTGGGCGTCTCCTCCTCGTAGCGATTCACGCTGGCCCATTGCGAGCAGTATTCTTCTGCCGGCGCTGCATGAGTTGACTATCGTCGCGGGAATCTCCTCTTCTCTCTGGCTCCTCTCGATGTTGCTGGATGGCTACCGCCGTCACCATGGCCTGTACCTAGGCTATAATCGGCGCAGCTGGACTATCAGAACCAAGGATTGGTCCTAATGTATCGAGGAGCGTCTTGGATGCGATGATGTTCTGTTGAGGAGTGTGGAAAACTGATTGGTTCCCCATTTTTGTCTGCAAAATTTCTTCATTGACATTGCGGCCTCTGTTCTGGAGAGATCTTGTTCGGCCTTCTTGGCGAAGACGCTCTTCTTCCGCTGCGTTAGCAGCGTCCTTCTGTTGTTGGGAGTCAGTTCGCGGATCTTCGATTACGAAAATCTCGCGAAAACCCTGAAAATTCTCTGCCCTGCCTTCTGAATCAGAAGAACGAGGGGATAGGCAGGAGTGGCCTTCGGATCCGAGTGGTTCTTTGGCCACTCGACATCCATCCTCGGTCAGGGAAGTAGCAGAAATACTTACAGATTGGACCTAGTCCGAATCCGAGTCCGAAAGGGAGAGTTGGCCAAAATTGTCGATGACGAAATTCAGGCTTCCGAAGCGAAACGCCTGGGACGGCGCGAAGGTGGCCATGCCCTTGAGGATCGCCATCAAGCTTGCTGTGATTGATCCTAGCGCAGCCCCTACCTGGTACGCCAACTGTCGACGTTTGTTACCGACAATAATGAAAAGGGGGCTAGGCGCTGGATCCAAACTTGATGGTAGCACAAGACAGGATGTATCTGAGTTAGGGCTCTCGCGGTGGAGATAATACCCTAGTCACGTGCTCTGAAATTATATGTGGCTAGGCTGCGCTAATGAGATCATATCTCGATGTTCTTCGCCTCTCCTTTATATAGCGAGAGGAAGGCGTTTCTGAGAGGATCCTATTGGATCTGTGATGAGATTCAGCTCCTATCTCTATCTATATCATAACGGTCTGGATTACAATCCCCTCCTTCCTATCCCGAGTTGGTTACTATCTCTGGGATTTCCTTACTAAGCGCGTCTGGGCACGCCCTTATTGTCTTCTCGATTATCTACCGACCCACCGTGTCTGGTGGGCCTCCTTAACTCGTTCTGTGAGATACAGGTACATATATCCACAGTTATATCTAGGGTGTAGAGTATGTCGTCGTATGAGTAGATTAAGAGTTGAAATGTGGTAGCGTTTTATCGTGCCATCATTACAAATCAATGGAATGTTTGACGGTATGGACGAGCGAGTAGAATTTAAAATACACTACGGAGAAGGGGTTCGCGAGATGGGTGCACAAGGGGTGGAACTTAGTCATTTTCTAAGTGTTATGGCTGGCACATCACGTCTTTGGTGGCGTTAAGTAGGGCACGGTTAGCAGATGGTTGTACAACATGTTCTCGTTGGATAGGAAATTGCATGATCTGAAGCCGCACGGTGGGGTCTCGAGATGGGATTACGTCTTGGGAGTTAGTAGAGGCGAAGGGCGAAGTCACGGAGCTCGTACATAAGATTGCCAAATGAAAATGGTTGGCCATTAGTGTTGTTGGCGCAAGCATTTGAGAAAACCAATCTTGACCATACGATGCGAGGAGGAGGTGGTGGTGATGAACTAGAGGAAGTTGGGAGAGTAAGCCAAGACCAAAGGTATGCGAGATGAGGAAGCGATGTTCCAAATCCAGATGTTCGGGAACCACAGGCGTGGCGACGAGGAGAAAACATTAAATCGTTGGTTGATGCAATGGAGGCGAGAGAGCGAGTATGACAATTTGAGTAACGACACGAGACGGCGAAGAGCATTTCCCTACGGGTGGGATGCATGTCGATTCGATAGATTGGTGGTCAACGAGGGTGAACACTTCCGTGGCGATCGACAGGAATGAGGTGAGGCAAGGTGCCATTTACAAGAATAAGAGTGAGGTTCAGAAGCGGTGGCGACATGGGCGGTGTAAAGCAGTAGAACCTTTAAGGTTCTTGGTCGGACCAACGGACGTATGATGTCAGATGCCAGATGGAGGGCTACCAATGGCGTGTGTATGCGTACCAGCCTAAATGGGATACCATTTGGAAGTGTTCTATAGTTGTCCCACACACGTGCGTGCTTACGGAGTCTGGCCAATCACATAGAAACATATCTTTAGGTTTTGTTACAAATGCAATGTATGGGGAGATTGTGGGCAACTTGGATTTAGAGCTACGTGCCATCATACTTGCAATAGAGCAGAGGTTTCAGTACACCATAAGCTATGCCAAAGCATGGAGAGAGAAGCAGAAGGCTTTGGAAACTAGATTTGGTACATTGAAGACGCGTGTCGAACCTACGGTATGCTTGGTGATCAAGGAAAGAAATCACGGAGCTTATGTCGATGTTGTGGCGGCCCTCGCGACGCTTATTTGGGAAGATGGTACTTCAGCCGGGCATTCTTTGCTTCGGTGCATGTGTCAACACGTTCAGGCATTGTCGTCCGTTGTTATGTGTTGATGGGACATTCTTGACTGGGAAGTACAAGGGTCAGATATTGACTGCCATAGGAGTTGATGGCAACAATCAGGTTCTTCCAGTAGCGCTTGCATTCGTGGAGGGTGAGAACACAGAAAGCTAGCTCTGGTTTCTGAGGAACGTGGAAGCTGGAATTGTGGATCAGTGCCCTGGAGTCTGTGTTATACACGATCGGCACCCCGGTATTGAAAGCGGTCGTGCGATTCGCAGAAAGGTGCTGAAGAAACACATCCATGGCACGATATCACGAAGTCGTGGTGCAAGCGGCACATGGGTGCTAATTTCTACAAGCGGTTTAAGAATAAGGACCTTCTGAAACTTTTTAAGAGGTTATGCGACGGACCCAATGAGAGAAAGTTTGATGCCTTTGTGGAAGAAGTTGGAAGAGCTAACATCAAGGCATCTGCAGAGGCAGCGAAGAGGTCGATTCCTAGCATAGAGGAAGCCCGGTAGCTGGAAGTCTTACCCACGAGACCCTCCGCACTTGGTGGGAGGAATGGAAGATCGACAAAATGCTTCTCCGAATGGATAGAGCATGAGCCTATCAGAAATGGGCATTGCTTTACGACACCGATGGTTCGGTATGGGGTTATGACGACTAACTTGGTGAAGTTTACAACCGGGTCATCACGAGGACTAAGACCCTCCCTCTTGTTGCTATAGGGAGGGTGTTCTTCATGGTGTTCGCGAAGTACTTTGTGGATCGTCATGCTAGGTCGATAGCCGCATGAGTAATCTGATGTGAAATACTCGAGGTGATCTGTCGTACATGGAGGAGAAAGGGAAAAAGGGGAGATGCATAGAGCATTGAAAATGGAGTGCGAGGGAGCTTCGTTTGAGGTACTATGCAAAGAGAAAGCGGTGACGGGACGAACCGGCGTAAAGTTGCTCACGAATCGTTCTACATCGACAAACATGTGTATGCACTGCAACAAGCTGCTTGTTCTTTGCACAAGCCATGCTCGCATGCGTAATGGCTGCGTGCTTTCGACAATTCGTATGGACCTAGGTATATTCTTGTCCCACTTTTTCAGCAAAAAGCGGTGGCGGCAACTTGGAGCGAGAAATATACGGCTTTTCGAGTGGTGGGTTTGTTCACGAACATCGAGATGGGAGGATACGCTGGGTTCACGATGTCGCGAGCTCAAGGGCATAGGCGATGACAAACAAGACATATAAGGAGCGACATGGGCCTTCTGAGCGGGCATCGTCCGAAGAAATGCTCCATTTGTAAAGAGATGGGACACTCTTTCAAGTATTGCCCAACAGTTCAAAGGCCGTGAAATTGTTGTACGGGCTCCGTTTATGTAATTGTTAGGTCGCATGCCAATGTGATATGTTGAATTCCTATTTGTAATGCATGTATGGTCATATGGTGTGTAATGCCTGTATTATTACCGAATTCTATTTGAAGGGTGCACTACTACAGAATTCTATTTGTTGGGTGTATTATTACCGAATTCAATTTGGTTCGAATTTGTATGTTCGTTGGATGTGTCATTATGGCATGCCAGTTGTTAGCGTTTTTGGACTGTAAAGTGTGGTAGCTTGTATTCAAATTCTATTTGTAATCACTGCATCAGTTTAATTGTTCATTTAATTTTGTACTAATATTGTTTTATTCAATTGCGGTATGGCGATGGAGGGAGTTGCTTTGGACCCGATGGGCGGCGTGACTCATCGGAGTCGTTTGGCCACCGCGGTGCCTCCAGAGGGGGAGGCACCGCTCGAGCTGAGTGCCCTTCACTTGCGGACCCCGATGAGGGCATGGCGGGTTGACCCCCGATGGGTTCCCAGGTTCGTCCACTTTTCACAGACTTCCCTTACTAAATCTTGTTCATTTCAACTAATAGTTGTGAAAATGTCTTCCTACAGGCTGAGAGCTGCAGGGCTACTACCCATAGCATGGATGGTGGGCGGCTGGCAGATGTAGAGACAGGCGCGGTGCCTCTAGGAGGTTCTGTCTGACAAGAGCTCTTCTAGCTTTGGTAGATCGGCTGGCGCTGGAGACGCACACCTTTCACCTCCCGTGCGATGAGATGGCGCCTACTGGAGGGCGTGACCTACCTACTTGGCCTACCGTGCACCGCACGCGCAGTAGTGCTGAGGGCGTCCACGGGTGTGAGGCGGAGCTCCTAGCCCGTTTGTGGACGTCTTTGCCGGTGGCGGTGACTACACACATTTCGGTAACAAGCACGGTCCAAGCGAAGTGGTTGATCTGATTTTCACGTAAGTGACATTAACTTTATGTAAATTTTATTTCACTATGTCTTAAAGTTGTGGCCGACCATTACTTTTTTTGTAGCCGAGCGGATGGCACGGGCGAGGGGACTACGTTGTCGATCACCACTTGGCGTACTGTTGTGGCTGTTGGTTGAGTTGTTCACCTCCACTCACGGAGACACCGTCGACAAGCACTTGATCCAGTACGTGAGGTCGATCGTAGACACCGAGATGGAGGAGATCCCGCAGCTAGCGTGGGGACCGGCTGTGCTAGCTGCGATGTACCGGGGCCTTTGTGACGGTTGTCGTCGGCGTGAAGTGGTCCTTCTCACGGGCTGTCCTCTCTGCTTCGGTTGTGGTCTTTGAGAGGTTCGGATCGGCCGACCGCACATCGATCGGGACCCTCTGAGCTGAGTTCTACCACGGGGATGACATCGACCGTCCTACCATGGGGACGTTGTGGTGCCGCCGACGGGTTAGTAAAATGATCTTTACCATGAGCTATGCAATTATTTTCTCTAACTTTACCATTACTTATTTTTGTAGCCGATGTACGCGCCTGTGACGTCACACGCTTCGTACCCCGAGTATGTAGCGATGTTCGACCAGCTGATAGATGATCGCATCATCGGCGTCCTTACCTCCCGGTAGTAGCGGCTCGAGCACCTCGACCTCTCCTTGCGGTGCACGTAGCGCCGCCTTTTGGTTCTACGGCGCCACCTTGTTTTCGGCGATGTCACGTCGAGGCGTCTGCCGTGCACCGCGTGATGAGGCGATTCGGCCTCCGCTAGGTCTTCCCGTCCACGGTGAGGTGGTCCCACCTCAGTGCACATGTAAGTGCTCTTCCATGTCTATTTGATTGCATTTTTTCATGTTTGCGGAACTAACGTCTTTGCTCAAGTTCTCATGCGAGGTCACACGTAAAGTACATTGGTGCCGCTAATTTGGCGGCACGTATGATCCCTCACGCTTCGGCGATGGTCGCGGCGTTGGCGGGCGTTCACGAGAGGATGCCCGTCGACCCGACGCGTCTGACGAGTACATCCGTTGGTACGCACCACGCACACGCATTCGGGTTGTGCGCGTCGTTGACTCGCCTCCGAGGCACGAGCCCTCTGTTGCGGACACCTACCCCACCCAGCCGGACTCAGCATTTCACCGATCGGTCAGTACTTCTTCCACAATCCGTGCAATGTATCGTTACTGTAATTGTACGAACTAAGTGGCATTTCAATTCGTGTGCAGAGCGACCTTGCTAGGGAGACTATACACGAGGTGGGCCTTTATTAGCACAACTAGGCACGGGGGGCGGTCGAGTCGCGATGGAGGAGCTCGAGAGGGCCGTTGCGGCGTGTACGCCGGAAGCCGTCGCATCGTCCGGCTTACGTCGTCTGCAGAGGCCTAGGGGCAGCGTCGTCATCTGAGTTCCGCAGGCGTGCCTCCGTTGTGCGGAAGTCGACCGCGCCGCGCCACAACTCCCACACCACGCACGCGGCCCCCTCCTCACGCCCCGGGGGATCGGTTGGCGGCGATCGCACCGTCGCCCCTATGACTCTGGTATACGCATGTTGTCTCTTTTCATATTTTATGATCTTAATGTTATGTAATGTACTAACAAGAAAACTTTATCAACAGCAGCCTATCCAGCACCAGAGCAGAGCGCGAGCACCTCTGCTGAGTTCTCTCTACTCGGCGACGTCGACTTGGACTTCTTCGTAGATCCGCCCCAGCCGACGGGTGCGGTCCTTAGCCTCGCATGACTCGCCCGTCGCCGGTCCAAAACCACCGTCGCCCGGCGTCTTCGCTACTCCTCCGGCACAGATCTGCCTGCTAGGAGTACCCATGGACGAGCCCTGACCGGTGGCGTACCCTACGGGCATGTGCGATGGTCAGTAGGAAGCCTGGGACCACCCGAGGAGTAGCACCGCGTCGTAGTTAGGTGTTTTCTTTTGTACTAGATGTGCTGTACATAATTTCTTTCTCACATTATGTGGCAAACTTATGCATGGTTCTATATTTCCTTACGTTATGTTCTATCACGATATCAGTTCATCCAATTTGTTGGTTCGAAATCTATGGTTCTTGGTTGCTACAGCTTGTGATCACTGCAGTGTGTTGTCAAGTCCGCCTGAAAAGGCTCTGAGGCTGCAGTGTATTTTCTAGTCACCCTGAAAAGACTCTGACATTGCAGTGTATTGTCTACTCGGCCTGAAAAGGCATTGACGCTGCAGTGTGTTGTTAAGTCCGCCTGAAGAGGCTATGAGGCTGCAGTGTATTTTCTAGTCGCCCTGAAAAGACTCTGACATTGCAGTGTATTGTTTACTCGGCCTTAAAAGACATTGACGCTGCAGTGTGTTGTCAAGTCCGCTGAAAAGGCTCGAGGATTGCTGCGAGTGCGTTGTCAACTTCGGCTTTGAAACCGTGGGGCCTTGATCTTTGGGGACGAGTACAAGCGTGCTTCGTGTTTGCTCTCCGAGTGCCCCTAAGGCCTATATAAGAAGGGACGATGTGTTCTAAAAGCACTGTGAAGAGAACAACCAAGGTGAGGAAGTCTCTAAGATATATCCGTTCATTTTAGTTCGGGATCAAGGCAAAATGCCAAGGCGTGCAATTTCAAAGGGAAGGGCAAAGCAAAAGAAGAGGAGGCTCTTGACCTTGCAGCGCCTGACATACCGGGATCTCTTCCTCCGGTGGGGTTGTCGCACCGATGTGTTTGTGCGGAGATCCTTACGAGCTTGTCCGCTCATCGAGCTTCAACTTGGAAGAGGCGGTATTGGAAGTACCGCAACTTCTGGTCGACCAGTGGAGAAGGCAGGAAGCTTCGCCTTATGGTAATAATCATACATGTTTCCTAATATTTCTACATGGAACTTTCCTAATTTTTGTTTCATGCGATCGCCTCAAATCCTTGTGTGAATTTATGCGGTGGTATGACGAGGAGATCGACCGGAGGACCAAAGGCTCCTTGATGAAGAGTTCGAACCGGAGTTCGAGCGGCTCCAAGAGGATCGTGGCCTTGACGCGAAGACACGTATTAGGAAGCGGAGGAGAAGGAGGCCGAGAGATAAAGGAAACGAGAGAGGGCACGTCGTGCCAGAGAAGCCCCACCGGAGGCATGGGACAAGGGGAAGTGGCCTCGATGCACTCAGTAGACGTCTCGTTGTTCGTTGTTCGTTGTTCGTAATGCTCCTCCAGTTTTATTGTTCTTCATGCACTATGTAGGCTCTTACTACTTTCGTTGTTCATGTTGCTCCTCCCGTTTGAAGTCGTAATAAAGAGATTGACCTACCTTATTATCCGCAAAAAATTCTGAGCTCAAATTCACCATTTCTGCAAACTCTCTCTCGCACCTCGTCAACATTATCACATACGGTGTTCGCGTTAACGATTTTTTTAAGTTAAACAAGATTTAATATGGTTATTTTCGTATATTTATGTCGTACATATATAAAATAATGATTCTGGGCTCTTTCCTCTGCTTTTTCATTTCCCTCTATATATTCGACCAATCGAAAAGGCTTAATTTACCACTTGATTTGTACTATTTGGAAAGACCGAAACAATATTTGTAATTCTGTTTACGGTAATGGTTGTGCTTTTAAGTAAGTGGTAGCCAGCGTTGCGTGGGTCGCCCTTGATTTTTCCCATATTTTTGGGCGTATCCGCTTGTCCATGAACCTCTGAAAACCCCTAAGTGGGCCACGATTTACGTGGTTTCATGGCGCGAGTGCCTTTTTCGATTTTCGTAACTTCCCTCTGGGAACAGCGTTTGGCTATCTCGCCCATCGTAAGTGGTAGCCCGTGTTGCGTGGGTCGCCCTTGATTTTTCTCGTATTTTTGGGCGTATCCGGCTTGTCCCATGGCCTACGAAAACCCCTAAGTGGCCCACGATTTACGTGGTTTCATGGCGCGAGTGCCTTTTCGATTTTCGCAACTTCTGCTTAGGCAACGCGTGCGTGTCGGGATTGGGTATTTCCTACAATGACCATGGTACCTCGGCGCCATTCACACCGACCATGCACGCCTTGGGCGGTGTCCCCTACGAGAGACCCTCGGGAGGTCGACCCTACTTTTGCCCGACCTCGATCAAGCTTCGCCCCAGCATGCTTGCTTGGGAGTCTGTGACCAGCGACCGGGCCGGAGGAAAAGGCCCCGAGCCTCACCAAGAAGCCATGCGCACTCCACAAAGGCGGCATGGCATTGAACACCTGACGGCTCGACGGAGCATTAATCGCTTGGTGGCTAGAAGGACAATGCTACCACGACCTGCGCCACCCATCGCCCTCGTAGCGGTATGGCAAAAGCGAAGAATAGTGTCGCATACGTCCGGAAATAGTGTACGCCGCTCTGTAATAACTACTTTATGCTTTGTAACCTCCTATAAATACCTCCTCCCGAAAAGAGAGAGGTTGAATCCATCTACTTTTCACACATGTACTCGAGCACGGTAGCGTTGTAAACAACCTTCACACATCGGTTCAATCCTTTGGGCGTGGGCTGTTATCTCCTCGGCGAGAGGCGAACCGAGCTAAAAAAACGATCTCCCTGCTCGTTGTGGTTTCCTTGCTGCCTTGTGCTTCGTCTCTCGGTAGGACCTCGGAAGCTATACCCCTCGCGGGAAAGGGGCCTTAGGTTGATCCCTCATTCAACAAGTAAGCTCGGCGGGGGAACGGTTCCCGAATCGTCGGCATTTGGCGCCGTCCGTGGGGATCGGCCGAGTCCTTCGCGAGAATCCCGAGGATACCGAATTCTTAAGACAACCAAGACCTCTGCGTCTTGGCGGCGTGGAGGGCGGCGATGTGTCTTCTTGGCGGCGGGCGTGGCGTCGGCCCGATCGAGAGGGCCACACCTTCGCTCGGGGCTATCCATGTCCCGCCGAAACCGTCCTCGCTCGGCGCGAGTCCCTTCCCGAACGCGCGTTTACGCAGGGGCTATCCATGTCCCGCGCCGAGCACGTCCTCGCTGGTGCGAGTCCCTTCCGAACGCAGCGTTTACGCTCGGGGCTATCCATGTCCGCGCTGAAACCGTCCTCGCTTCGGCGCGAGTCCCTTCCCGAACGCAGCGTTGCGCTCGAGGACCGTCCATGTTCCGCGCCGAGCACGTCCCTCGCTCGGACGCGAGTCTCTTCCGCATCGGGGCTCGCCCAAGCGCGGCGGCGTGAGTCCTCTCGTGACTTGCTAGTTAGTTCCCCTGGACGTCTAGTCCACGTCTGGGACGCGGCAGTTCGAGCATGTCTCGTCTGTCAGTTTCTCGAGCATCTAACCCATGTTTGGGATGCGGCGGTCTTGATCTGCTTCTTAATCTGCTAGTTGCCTTCTCCCTAGACATCGATCTATGTCTAATTCCCTGTCGTCGATCCATGCAGGATCTGCGATTAGTTTTTATTTGCAAGATTCTTGTCCCGAAACAGCGCGCTTTCGGATACGCGATAGCTCTTATTGCGAGACCACATCCCGAAAGCAAGCGCTTTCGGATCGTAGTAACTCTTGACTGCGAGACTGTCCCGAGCTTAGCGCTTTCGGATCTCGCAGATAACTCTTCGCTGCGAGATCATCCCCGAAACAAGCGCTGCTTTCGGATGCGTAATAGCTCTTGACTGCGAGACATCCCCCTAAGCTAGCGCTTTCGGATGCCGCATGATAGCTCTTCGCTGCGAGACTGCCCAAAACAAGCGCCGCTCGGATGCCGCATGATAGCTCTTATTGCGAGTCCCCGAAACAAGCATCCCGAATCCATGATAGCTCTTAGCTGCGCGCCGCCGGATGCTGCTTTCGGATGCAGATAGCTCTTATTGCAAGACCACTGTCCCGAAAGCAAGCGCCGCTCGGATGCCTGATAGCTCTTTCTTGCTGCGAGACACATCCCCGAAACAAGCGCTACTCGGTTCTTCGATAACTCTTATTGCGAGACATCCCCGAGCTAATATTTGCTTTCGGATGCCGCATAGCTCTTCGCTGCGAGACCTGTCCCCGAGCAAGCGTTGCTCGGATGCATGATAGCTCTTTACTGCGAGACCACATCCCCGAAAAGCGCTGCTCGGATGCCGCGATAGCTCTTGACTGCGAGACTGTCCCGAGCTATGTTGCTCGGATGCATGATAGCTCTTGACTGCGAGACCACATCCCGAGCAAGCTGCGCAGACGGATGCATGATAGCTCTTCGCTGCGGATCCCCCAATCCCTTATTCAAAGTCTAGAGGCTTAAGGCGGAGACCTCGGCCAAGCAATTTCTCCCCTTAAGCCTCGGGGGCTAGCTGTCGGGGATTGGGTATTTCCTACAATGACTATGGTACCTCGGCGGCCAGCCGGCCACCGACCATGCACGCTCTTGGACAGTGTCCCCTACAGAGACCCTCGGGGAGGTCGACCCTCGCACTTGCCCCGACCTCAGTCAAGCTCGCCCCCGAGCATGCTTGCTCGGGAGTGCGCGACCAGCGACCCGGGCCCGGAGGAAAAGGCCTCGAGCCTCACCAAGCCATCGCCTCCACAAAGCGGCATGGCATTGAACACCGACGGCTCGACAGGGCATTAATCGCTTGGTGGCTAGAAGGACAATGCTACCACGACCTGCGCCACCCAACGCCCTCGTGGCGGTATGGCAAAAGCGAAGAATAGTGTCGCCCATACGTCCGGAAATAGTGTACGCCGCTCTGTAATAACTACTTTGTCTTTGTAACCTTCTATAAATACCTCCTCCCAGAAGAGAGAGGGAGTTGGACTCCATCTACTTTTCACACATGTACTCGAGCACGGTAGCGTTCTAAACAACCTTCACACATCGGTTCAATCCTTTGGGCGACGAAACATTATCTCCTCGGCGAGAGGCGAACCGGGCTAAAAAACGATCTCCACGCTTTCGTTGTGATTGCCTTGCTGCCTTGTAGCCGTCTCTCGGTAGGACCTCGGAAGCTATACCCCTCGCGGAAAGGGGCCTTAGGTTGATCCCTCATTCAACAAGTAAGCTCGGCGGGAACCGGTTCCCGAATAAATCGACGATCGGCTATCTCGCCCATCGTAAGTAGTAGCCAGCGTTCGTGGGTCGCTCTTGATTTTTCTCGTATTTTTGGTGGATTCGGCACATCTGCGGGGCTCTGAAACCCTTAAGTGGCCACGATTTCCACGGTTTAAATGGCGCGAGTGCCTTTTCGGTTTTCGCAACCGGACGAGAACAGCGTTCGGCTATCTCGCCGTACATAAGTGATAGCCGCGTTGCGTAGGTCGCCGTGATTTGAGTCATAATTCCAATCATGACGAAGCTGCGATTATTGAGACAAAGATGTATGTCAATTTGGAATTGCGACTATAGGGTATTTCTGTAAATTTTTTTCGACATATTATTTCTGTAAATTTTTTACAAAAATATATTATTTAAAAAAATTTCCATCTAATTTCTCTCGTCCAATATCTTATAATATTTGTCGACGATTAGACATATTTTTTTTTGCAAATTCTAAATCAATGAATTAGTAAACAAATTATCTAACTGAATTATTACAAAATTTTTCAAATTTTTTTTTGATTTCCGTCGCAATTCCAATTTGCGACAGAGTTTCTGTCGTAATTTCAAATTGCGATTAAGTATCTGTCGCAAATTCAAATTGCGACTAAGTCTCTGTCGCAAATTGGAATTGAGATAAAGACGTATGTCAATTCCAAATTGCGACAGACGAATATTTCTGTAATTTTTTTTTCGGCATATTATTTCTGTAATTTTCTTTAAAAAATATATTATTAAAAAAAATTCCGCCATGGCCTCTACTGTTGAAGACGATGACACGCACACCCCTACTCGTTGGCACGGACACGCCTCCACGTGTGCCGTTGTCGTCATGTTCTCGCCACAGTTGATCTATCATCACCTCCACACCGTTCATTGTTGGGATAGGGTTCAAATCATCGCCTCCAAACCGCTGTCGAAGCCCACCGGGCACAAGGCTTTGCCTCCGTGAGGTGCGCTGCCGATGCGTCCGTGTCATTGCTACCAACTTCATCAGCACCTTCAAGTTGTGTATGTTGTTGCCGCCCCCTCTAGCTACCATTTGCACCGAATGGGCAAAGATAGGGCATCGGCTTTGTAAGATCATGCCACCTAGGATTTTAGGTAATGTGGAGGAGAGAGAAAACTGTTGTCTACTATTTAACAGACAGTCTTATAGACAGCTTTCTATTTTATGTACCATTGTATAGACAGTCTGTTATTTAGATGAGAGACCATTACAGACAACTATATAGACGATCCATTGTATGAGTTATTTTTAGTGCTGTCTATAGATGATGTGGAGATATATTATAGACAGCTACCGTCTATACCATTGTACATGCCTCGCGAACAATGAAAGCGGAAGCTACCACCGTCGCTACCGTTGTCACCGACAAAGATGAGGTGGGGAATGGGTGCGTGCCACCGCAACTTCAGTTTGAGACCGTGAATGTGTGTGGGCCCACTACTATAAAACATCGCATCATTGTTGGTTTCAAACTGACATCACTACCAGATATTGGAACCAGCAGTGCGTGGTCGGCAGTGATAGTCAGACTATCACTGCTGGTTCTAGAACCGGCAGTGAAAGTCTGTATCACTGCCGGTTTGTATGTGAACCGGCAGTGATAGTATAAATCCAAAAATCACTCGGTAAAATCAAAAAATAAATTTATTTACGCTATACCAACTTGTATTTACTACTACGCACGATTGCGTGTCGCAAGGCACAAGTCACGCGATTTTCGCACGAAATACGCACGCGTGCGGTTGCTAGAATTCAAACCCGTGACCTGCTGCTTCGTATGAAGTTATAAACTCCCCTTACTATCTCACTTAACATATACTTCTCAACTACTATAAGATATATTTTCCTTTTATCCTTGCTTATCCGAAAGTTTCAACGATTATTTGAACATCTAAATAATTTCAAATAAAAAAGTTGTCAACTACAAAGTTGTAGATCTCATCGAGGGCTACAATTTTCATATAAATTTTATCTCCATTCGACTCCGTATGTAATAGTTATGATTTTTCAAAAATATTTCATTGCCTGTTCGGATTTCGAAACGGCAGTAATACTTCCTCCATTATCACTGCCGGTTCTTAAAAAGAACCGACATTAATAATATCATTGCCAGTTTTTTTAAAACCGACAGTGATAAGTTACTATCACTATCGGTTCTTTTTTGGTTGAGCATTTGTGCCGGTTTAGCTTATAAATTGGTTGTGAAAGTGTTATCACTGTCGGTTTTAGCCGAACCGACAGTGATAGACCGGTAAAAAAGAGATTTTTTTGTAGTAGTGGCCACTGTGGGCGCCATCACCATTGCCACGCTGCGCCTTCGCCATTGCATTGCCTCTCACCACCGCTGTCACTACTTGCGTCGTGACGAGCAAGCAGGAGGCACTGCCAACACCGCCGCCACTCCCTCTACGTGTGCGTGCGTGCTACAACTACCAATTCTGGGAGATTGAAGCTAAAGATCATCTTGTAGCTTGGGACCTGCAATCTGCTCTTAGCAAAGTGGGTTCTCCTTTACTTAAGGAACCACTTATATGTTGAGTTGCGTGGAGTGCACATTCCTACCAGAGAACCCAGTAATCTCTGGGAAGTTCTAAAGGAACGCTTTGATGCAATGCAAGGAAACCGTCTTCATACTAATAACTCCTTTCCTAAACTTTTAAAGATTGCCGGCAGCGCAGCGTTTTGAGCCGAGCTGGTGGCCCGGCTCGAGCCGGCCAGCTAGCTCGGCTCAAAATTTATTTTTTTTGCGATTTGGTCCTTTTGGAAATTACGAATAGGTTCTTCACGATTTTTTGTAAGAGGAAGATTTTTTTCCTCTAAATTTGCGTTCAGGTCCCTCGTGCGTCATTTTACGAAAAAAACCTCCCGTTAAATTCAAATCGCGACCAAGCCCTTTTCTAATTTTTAAGGATAGCGGACAGGTCCAAAAACGTAACATTCAGGTCCTTACTCTTTACGTCTAGATCCTTTCTCCGTTTTTTTCAGGAAAAAATGTTTTTGTCGCTAGAAATATATGTGCGGCTCATCTTTAGACTTTTTCTCACCTCAATTTCCCATCTCGACCTCTAATATTTTTTAAAGCATGTATTATTACTCCACGGACGTGTCGGTCTCTGATATTTTTTAAAACATGTATTATTACTCCGTGAACGTGTAGAGTGTTAAACTCGACAAAAGAAAGTTGTCATCTCTAATATTTTTTCGCCCTTTTCCCTCTAGACTTTTTCCCCACCTCGGTTTTCTAGCTCGGTCTCCAATATTTTTCAAATAATTAAATGAAAGAGATATTTCTACACTCTATCCTCTACTTTTTCCCGTTTAGCTCATTATTTCGACGATTTAAAAATAAAACGCACTAAAAAAAGAAATCTCTCTGTAAAAAAACGACACGCGCGTCGTGTTACGCCGCGAGTCTCTAATATTTTTTAAAACATGTCCTTTCTCCGTTTTCCCGGAAAAAAAAAATTTTTGTCGCCAGAAATATTTGTGCAGCTCTATCTCTAGACTTTTTTCTCAACTCGATTTCCCATCTCGATCTCTAATATTTTTTAAAACATGTATTATTACTCCGCGAATGCGTCGATCTCTAATATTTTTTAAAACATGTATTATTACTCCGCGACCACGTAGAGTGTTAAGTTCGACAAAAGAAGGTTGTCATCTCTAATAATTTTTCACCCTTTTCCCTCTAGACTTTTTCCCCACCGCGGTTTTCCAGCTCAGCCTCCGATATTTTCCAAATAATTCATCGAAGAGATATTTCTACAGCTCTATCTCTATTTTTTCCCATTTCGACGATTTAAACAATAAAAACGCCGAGAAAAAAAATTCCTACGAAAAAGCGACTTGCGGCGTGTTACGCCATGAAGTTTTAATATTTTTAAAACATGTATTATTACTCGTGACAGCGTAGAGTATTAAACTTCGACAAAAAGAAGGTTGACATCTCTAATAATTTTTCGCCCATTTCCTCTAGACTTATTCCCTTGCGGTTTTCCATTTCGGTCTCCAATATTTTCCAAATAATTAAATGAAAGAGATATTTCTACAACTCTATCTCTCTATTTTTTCCGTTTAGCTCATTATTTGACGATTTAGAAAATTAAACGCCACCGAAAAAAACATTTTTTCTTCGAAAAAACGACACGCGCGACGTATTACGCCGCGGAAAATTTCCTAGTGCTTTCAACACATGGATGAATTTGAGGACGCAAGACTTTGCATAAGTAGAATAATTCAACATAGATATTGTGACCAATATCAACATTATATGAATATTGGGTATGAATATATCAAAAGAAGATCATTTGATAGAACAAGCTATTTCAGCTCTACCTACAGATGATTATCCTGTAGGATCTTTCCTAAGGAAAGAGTAAGAAATAATACATTTTGCTCAGTTATCTACTTGAGATGGAAAGAGCAAGAGACTTACATCTAAGTCCATTGAATGGGGTAGTTTTCCCTATAGAACCAATTGGATGGTCAAATGGACATAGAGGTCGCAAGAAGAACAACTGTAGGAAGAGGAGGAACACCAAGGTCTCTTGTGATCATGAAACTGCAGATGAGACTAATAGCATCAAGAATTTGTGGGAATCATGCACTCCCAATATCTATCCCCTCAAAAATTTTGAAGTTAACTCATGGTATGTTTAGGATGGTATTATTGCATAAGACAACAAATTTTGTTCAATCCTGAATTAGTCGACAACATTACTGTTAGGAATTAAAGTTACTCGTAATATTTAGTTCATGAGTTGAATAAAGCATTTCCTTAAATAAAGTATGCATTTCCTTAAAGTATATACAGTTTGTATGCATGTTTTATTTTTGTATTTATGTGCATGCAATATTTTTTATTCATGCAAATTGTTTATCTCCAGCTTATATTGAAGTTAGATCAATGGAGGCAAAACATGAATTTTATCTTATCGGTAGTTATACCACAAATTCAATCCTTAAGGATATGAAGTATTTCTAGATTTAGTTTGAAGACTGGCAATATTGTCACCATAGCTGACAACTATATATATATGGTAACATTACAGGGTCTGGAAGAACTATGGTAATGCTACCGATAGGAACGAAAATAATTATTGAGAATCTACACGAACTTTATTAAGTTTCGAGGATACCTGTAATAATGGTTTCCATGTGGAAACAGAGGAAGAGAATGATTCAAGTGCATTCTCATCACCAAGAAAGAAGGATATCAAAAGGAAACTGTATAAAAGTTTGCCACCTTTTCCTTTGAATTGTACTACACGTTTATTAAACGTGATGAAGCATATGTTGCAATGAATATTTAGGTGAAAGACTTAGAACTATTTAGAACATGGCATAAATGGCTGGGTCATCCTAAAACTAATATGATGTGCTAGATATTACAACATTCTGCTAATCACAACTTAAAGTCCAAAGACATCTTTGATCTAGCACATTTTGTGTGTGAGGTCTGTGCGAAAGGCAAGTTGATTGCAAGACCCTTGTATCATAAGATCAAGGATGGATTGCCTAATTTCCTTGAGAGAATTCAGGGGATATAGGCGGACCTATAGAGTACATGTCTTATCTATTCAAGTACTTTATGGTACTAATAGACACATCCACTCAGTGGACATGATGCCTATTATCCACTATGAATAATGTATTTGCCAAGATGATTTCACATGTGAATATGCTAAGATCCAAATTCCTAGATCATATGATCCAGTCCATACGAACGGATAATGCTTAAGACTTTGCCTTAAAAAATATTTAATGATTATTGCATGCTTTAGGCATAATGGTGGAACATTTGGTCCCACATACTCATACTCATAATGGACTTGCTGAATTATTAATCAACATAATATTACATGTATTGGCATTAATACAATTATGCCCATCTGCATATATACTATAAGTTTGCACCTTTCCAATTATTGCACATATGCGTATACTCAGCTGTGCTATATACGTACCTATCTTAGACCTCAGCATACATCAGTTGGCTCCCAAGATAAATTGGAAATTTATGTGGGATTTGAGTCCCTATCTATAATCAAGTATTAGAGCCCATGACAAGGGATCTTCTAAAAGCAAGATATGTTGATTATGTGTTTAATGAAGAACTATTCTCGGTATTAGGGGGAGGAAAGGACCCTAAATTGGAATATGAAGAACTATCACATCATGATAATTTTTTTCATAATGTTTATCGACACACTAACAATCTAAACAGGAGGTTCAGAGGATAATAAATTTGTAAATTCTTAAAGATACACTATCAGATTCATTCAAATAAGTTCGATTCACGGATTATAAAGAGTTACAAAATTGCATACACCAATGGTAAATACACTTGAATGAGTAGAACTAAATAGGAGGTTCAGAGGATAATAAATTTGTAAATTCTTAAAGATACACTATCAGATTCATTCAAATAAGTTGCCAGATTCATTCACAGATTATAAAAGAGTTACAAAATTGCATACACCAATGGTAAATACACCTGAATGAGTAGAACAATCTGGATTGTGGGTTTTGCATTTGACTCCACCACTCTTAGTAAAAAGAGTGGGAGACATCCACAAAAGGAATGATTGAGTAGGGGTAGAAACTCCGTGAACCGAATAAGAATGAGGAATGTCCGATGGAAGTTGGCGCCCATATAGGAGAATAGTAGGATGTGCCTAGTGCAAGGGAGAATGCACCCACTAACACTTGGGCAATGAAACACTCAGACTCTGCAATATTGGAAATAAGTGAAGAGTAGATCGATAAAATAAAGTGCCAATCAAAATTGATAAAGAGTTTGCTACAAACTATGTGGAAACGAGGGAAGTTTTTTATAGACAAGAATGTACTAATAGCCATTGCTAATGACTAAGAGGAATGGATCTGAAACTGAAGATGATTGTAGAATGTAAAATTGTCATGATTGGGATAAATGAAAAGAAGCATTCAAGAATAGGCCAAACTAGCTAAACAAGAGGAAAGTTTATAGGTTAGTGGTCAATAAACATCATGATGGTATTCCTTTTGGTCATAAGTGGGTATTAATATAAAAGAGGAATGGACAAAGCAAGGGGTAAGATCCAAAGTGAGATTAGTAGCACAAGCATTTATGTAGAGACCCAACATCGATTTCAATGAAACTTACACTCCTGTAATGGATTTCATAACGTTTTGTTACTTGATAGCTATGGCAAAAGAATGAATTAAAGAATGGAACTTATGGATGTTGTGCCTGTGTATCTAAATGGGTCACATGATTTTGAAATCTATATGAAGATTTTATAGGGATTAACAGTCCTACATATGAGAAAGATTGAACATCGTAATATGTATAGTGTTAAGTTGCAAAGGTCACTATATGAGTTTAAATAGACATGTCATATGTGGTACAACTGAATTCCTTTTGTAAAAGGGATATGTAAATAATGAGGTTTGTTTTTATGTGTTTATAAATAACTCCATGAGTGCATTGTACATCATATCGGTATATATTGATGACTTGAACGTAATTGGAAACACATAGGACATTCTTAAAGCAATCTTATACTTAAAGACGAATTTGAGATAGAAGATGTGGGTGAAATGAAATATTATCTTGGTTTGCAAATGGGAATTTGCATGATGACATATTTCTACATCAAACCAAATAAATCATGAAAGTATTGGAGATTTTCTATCTTGATAAATCTCATTCATTGGGTACACCTAAGATCATTGGGTCATTTGAAGTGGAGAAGGATCCTCATAGGCCTAGATGTGAACATTTGGATATAACAAGGCTTGAAACTCTATATTTAAGTAGCCTTGTTATACCTTGCTAGTTATATTAGGCATAATATTATATTTATAGTAAATTGTTTGACAAAGATATAGTTGTAAACCTACGAAAAGGCACTTGAATGGATTTAAAGTAATCCTCAGGTACTTAAATGGTACAAGTGATCTTGAACTCTTTTATCCCAAGAGTCAAGATGTAAAACTAACTGATTACTTAGTCAAGATGTAACACTAACTGTTCCTCAAACACTAGCTATCCTTTTGATCCCTATAATGCCAAATCACAAACTGGATAGATATTTCTCAATGGAAATACAATTATCTCTTGAAGATATGTAAAATAGTTAATTGTTGCTACATCAATAAATCATTCAGAGTTTATTGCTCTATATGAAACAACATGTGAGTGCATATGGCTTAGAAGACAAATTTATCATATCCAAGAGTCTTGTGGTATAGAGGTGGCAAAGACTTACACAATCTTCTATGAGGATAATGTCACTTGCGTTGCACAAATGAAGAATAGCTATGTCAAAGCACATATGACAAAGCATATGCTCCCAAAGCATTTCTACACATATAAGCAACAAGAGAATGGAACAATAGAAATATAGAAAATTCAAACAAATGAGAATCTTGTGGATTTATTTACCAAATCTTTAACAGGACCAAGTTTTGCAAACCATGTCTATGGGATTGGTATGAGAAGACTAAAGGAGTTGTGGTCTTCAGGAGAAGATATATATTGTTCATATATTTTCATCATTGGGATGAAAAGGTGTTGTACTTTTTTCCCTCATAGTTTTGTCCCAATTGGTTTTCTCAATTAAATATTTTTAAGGAGGCAACATATGCAATAGCAAGAACACGAGCTATGTACCTTTTGCTGACCATTTTTCCACTATATTTTTTAAAAGAGTTTTTAATGAGGCATAAGCTTGACATGGGCAATATGTCTAATAGCGAGTGTTGTATATCGGCCCATTTACGAAGGTTCAACTGTGTGGACACTTTATCTAAATAAAGGCCCATTAGAGTAGCGGGCTCACGAGGCCTATTAGCGTAGTTTAGTGCCATATTATTTAACCAGCGAGCAACCATTTCAAACCCATAAATTTCAAACAAAACAATTTAATTTCCACAACAATTTGGGGGGAGGGGGGGGGGGGGATCTCACTTTCCAAACAGAGACTCTTTTTCGGGGACGCCATGCTAACAAACGTTTCATGCTCTGTAAAATAAACAAGAATGTCGTGTAACATTCGACAGCCTTGAAAAAGTGTGTATTTCTAAATAATAACATAAAGTTTCTAACACACGCCATGCTTTCTTCTGTCTAAGAATAGCTGAACATAACGCCACCTCCATCCGTAGGCGCAAAAGGCAGCGGCAGGCAGGTACGATCACCTGCTGCTGGTTAAGAGCGTTCCATTTATTTAGTAATGTTTGGTGGAAGCAGCACTGACGCCCGTTGGAACACAAAAAAAGGGCGATCTCCACTTCCTCAAAAGGTTTATGCTTCTTCTAGAATGAAACTAAGGTTTCTCAGATGGTACCAGTTCCACTCCATAACTAATTTCATTCGTCATAAGTGGAACGCCTTTCCAAGTTCGAAAAGTAAACAGCAGCTTCACATTTTGTAACACGACTTATAAAATGTGCGAACAAATAAACCTTCAATCTTACAGTCCAATGGCTATATAACGCACAAATTTCTTCGGCAAGCTACCCATACATTTGAGTTTTAAAAAAACAAACCACACAAAAAATCATAAAGTCTCTACAGGTATTATCTCTGTGTTATCATCTGTCTCTCCGATATAATCACGCTATGCATTTTTCGATGATATCGTTGGTATTTTCTTACCACACCGTTGGGGACTAGGTCCTCACGACGGAACACCTCGAATTGTGACCATGAAAGTTCTGTTTTCAACGGCCAAAACACGGTAAAAAAACCAAACGTTTGAATCGCTCCCAGGAAGTTCTACCATCGTCATGCAGTGCCACTGGGACGAGGAAAAGCGCAAACTTTTCGGTCTCTGTTTCTCAACCCGTGAACCATGGAACACCGACCCGACTGAAACAAGCTCTTGTGTGCTGCTAGCGCTGAGTGTGAAACCACCAAACCAGACAGTATGCGAAAACAAGATAGAAATGAAATAAAATAAAACAAGGAAGAGAAGTGAGAGTCATCGCTTATCTAAACCCTGGACTTCATTTTTTTAATATAAATATAGTGTCTCCGACTGTAGGAGCAGACAGTCGACTATGGGAGTGCACGGGTGTGTCATCGGAGAGCCTTGCTACCGCGGCCGGGTAGCATGCAAGCTCTTGTGCCGCGGTGGGACACGCTGCTTCCACGCTTGCCGGATGGGGACATGTATCGTCTGTCATGTCTTTTATGATAGGAAAGGGGCATGAATTTGTAAATACGTACGTGAATATTAGTTTTATGAAAAATGACGTCGGAGCGCTAGATAAGCCATTGAGTTCAAAGGGAGCAACAGGGATAGGGTTTCAAAAATCGACAAAAATCGCTCGAAGATCATGATTTTCGACCGTATCAAGCTGGCTCGATAAACTATATTGGTCGATAAATCGGTCAAATTAAAAAAAAAATCAAAACATTTAGAACTTTTATGTGTGGAAAATTGGTCGAAATTTGGTGAAAATCACTCAAAAATTGCTAGAAAATTGGCTTCCGAATTGTTTCACTCAGTTTGCTAAATTTTTTTTGAAGAAAACGGTCAAAAATCGCTCGAAAATCGACAAAATTGGTCAATTTTTTAATTTTCTTGACCGCCGAGTTCAAAGAGTTTGACTTTAAAACAGTTTGGTTTCAAGCGATTTTCGACAATTTTCAAAACTGGTGTGGGAGCAATATCCAAGCTCGATTCGGTATTGTAAACTTAGGTGGGGATAGTATGGAAACCCTGATCCTTGGCATGCCAAAAGCTCCAAACTGGCTACCATGCACAAGGTTCAAAATTTTGGAATTTTTCGGCCGGAAATGAGACTAAATTCTGGCTGAATAAAAAAATTTAAAAAATTCAATTTGCTACAATAATTTTAAAAAATTGACCAGATTTAAAATTTTCAGATCAAATTTAGGTCAATAACCCATAAAAATGTCATCTTCCATAAAAATATTTGAAAAAACTGAATTTTTGAGATGTTTTATAAAAAGAATAGGAACATTGTTAAATTTTTATAAAACTTTACAAATTTTTAATTCTCTAAACAATTTATGGTACCATTTTTATTAGTCTAGGATCATACTGAAATTTTTTCAAAAGAATTAAAATTCATTTATTATCTTTAAAAATTTAGAAATGGAATGAACATAAATGAGACAACAAGGTTGTCAAAATTTTATAAATTCGCTCGAGTGTGATGATGATCCAAAATTTTCATGAGAGTTTAAAAATTGCCTTAGAACCCTTCTATAATTGTTTGAAAAATACTAAACCTTTTTTTGTTGCTCAATCAAATATATCGACGAAATATGTGTACTCAATGAGGCTTTTATTAGGATAGTACCATTATCAGAATTTTTTAAACTTCCTTAGGTTTGATCATCATATGAAAATTTTATGGGAATATTAGTGATGCTTCAAGACCATCCACAAAATTTTTTAAAATTTTCTATCATGGTTTGAATTGTTTTTCATTCGATTGAAATTTGATGGTTAGCCTTTTATCAGGACAGTAGCATTTTCAAAATTTTAAAAAATTCCTCAAGCTTGATCATCATCTAAAATTTTTATGAAAATATTAGTGATACATCAAGACAATACACAAAAAATTACAAAATTTTCTAACATCATTTCCACCATTTTTTACTTGGTTAAATTTTGTCAAGATTTCAAATTTGCTTTTTAAATTTTGATCGGATTTCTTCTGATATTCTAAGATTTTGCTAAAAGTTTGGATTTCACCTATCTCCGAGATGTGAACTAAAAATGAAATTTCAAACCCTGGCCATGTGTGCCCCTACAGACTGCCTGTTTGTGTTTGTTGTGTTGATTTCGCCTGCCCTAAACTGAAAAGCTTCATCCCTTCTTATACCAAAAGCCAGTAGGCAGTATGGAATGAAAACTCAGTGAAATTTCGCGAGATAGCAGATTTTGGCCGGGGATGGGATACAAAATCCTAGTAGGATAAATGTTTTTGAAAAAAAAATCAAATTTGCATAACAATTTGGGAATTTCACCAAGATTTTGCCAAATCTCAGGTTGTTGGACCGAATTTGGACTTTTTCACTAGATTTGACCCAATAACTCTTAAGAAAGTCATCTTCCATGAAAATTTGTTGAAAAATAGAATTTGAGACGTTTTATAATTTTGACAGAAACACTCTCAGATTTTTATAAAATTTTACAAGCTTGATCATGCTAAAAAAAGAATTTATTGTACTATATATAGCAATGTAGGATCATACAAATTTTTTTAAAAGAATTGAACTTCATTTGTTATCTTTAAAAAATCAAAAATAGAATAAACATAACTAAGACAGTACACTTGTCTGAATTTTATAAATTTGCTCAAGTGTGATAATGGTTCAAAATATTTATGAGAGCTTATGCATTACATCAGAACCCTTCTATAAAATTTTCAAAAATTTAAACTTTTTTGTTTGCTCAATCAATTCTATGGATGCCTTGAACTTCATTTGTTATCTGTCAAAAATATATAAAAAAAAACAAGAAGACAAATGGTATAGTACCATTGTAAGAATTTTATAAATTTATTGGAGTGTGATCATGATTCAAAATTTTTATGAGAGCTTAAACATTACCTCAGCACCCTTCTCCAAAAGTTTCAAAAATTCTAACCCTTACTTAGTTGCTCAATCAAATCTATCTATTGATCATCAGGTTTTTATCATGACAGTAGCATTATCACAATTTTTTAAAATATTTCAGGCTTGATCATCATATGATAATATTACAGAAACATTAATTATGCTTTAGGACAATCCATAAAAATGTTAATTTTTTTAAATGTGGTTTGGACCATTTTTCATTCGATTGAAATTTGCTAGTCAGCCTTTAGTTGCACTGTCCTAATTTTTTAAAATTCCTCAGCCTTGATTATTATCCGAAAATTTTATAAGAATACTATTAATGCATTGGGACCATCCAAATTTTTTTTGAAAATATTCTAACATGGTTTGCATTATTTTTTATTCAGTTGAAATCTTATCGGTCAGTCTTTTATCAAGACAGTAGCACTGTTAGAATTGTTAAACACTCTTCAGGCTTAATCATCATCTAAAATTTTTATGGAAATATTAGTGATGTGTCAGGACCATTTACAAAAAAATTTAACATTGTTTCGATCATTTTTTGCTCGGTTGAATTTCACCGAGATTTTAGTATTTGTCGGCAAAATTTTAGCAATTTCGGCCAAATTTCGGTTTAAAAATTAGGGATTTCAAATTTTCTTTTTAAAATTTGACTGTATTTTGTTTGAAATTTAGAGATTTTACCAAAATTTTAGTTTTCATCTCTCCAAAAACGAAATTATACATATCCTAAACTTCGCAGGATTCAGCGCCTAAGAGCCATGCTGCGTGTCAGTGACCCACGAATGCCACCCCGAAAAAATGTAATTACGTTTAGGTCCTTTTGACGGTTTTTTACATAAAGGATCTTTTGGTTCAGCAAAATCACGTATCTTTTGTGAGAGAACCTTAAATAAATATCGAAAAAAATTGTAATTACGTTTAGATCCTTTCGACATTTTTTTACGAAAAGGACCTTTTGGTTCAGCAAAATCGCGAATCTTTCGTGAGAGGACCCTAGATAAAGACCTTTCGATTTCGCGTGGTCGTGGCTAATTTAAAAAAACACCGAGAAAAATGAAATTGTATTTTTTGCTGAAAAAATCCGGGTCAAATTTTTTTCCGAGCGCGGCATCACGTGCCTCGTGTCCTCCCTCTATGAGCGCCCCTAAAAAAATATAATTACGTGTAGGTCCTTTTGGTTCAGTAAAATCGTGATACTTTCGTGAAAGGACCTTAAATAAATGCAAAAAAAAGTGTAATTACGTTTAGATCGTTCTAGCTATTTTAAAAAAAAAAAAAAAAAGACATTTTGTTTTGACGCAGTCGCGCGAAACATTCCTAGTTTTAAATACTGCAGGCAGCAAGTATAACAGGTGCGAGTCTTTTTTGAATATCTCGTGCTTCTACTATCCTGAGCTCAATTAGGAATTTCTCCTCGTAATGTCTCCTACAGAAATTTTTTAGCCACGGGTTAATTTCTCTGCTTCTGGTTCTGCCTTCTGGACTTGTACTTGAGCCTGCTGAAATTCGTTTCGAAAATTCTGGGTTTTTTTTTTCAGAAAGAAAGTTTCTTGGTGGTTGGTAGCTTGCTGTTCTTGGGCCCAAGGGAGGGGAGTGATGTGGGGAAGGAGGGTGAGAAGAAAAGGCTTCACATTTCACCTCTTGTGGTAAAAATCTCTGGAATAGGTCGTGAGGTGTGGGAGGGAGGGAGCGGGGGAGAGAGAGAGAGATGTGAGCTGTTGAGGTGAGGAAAGGGAAGAGGAGAGGAGTGGTGTGCTGCCTCCTAACTGGTCGTTTATTAAAACCCCACATGCCCCGGAGCTTTACCACTGCTGCGCCCTGCGGATACCTTCCTTGTCCCCGCGATGCGGCTCCCAGCGGTGGAATGGAAGCTTAGGAATTGAGCTCGCGGGGAGGGAGCTCAAAAGGCGGCCAAGAAACACCACCGATTCCCGCTCGCGCAGCTGCATTCGCGCTCCTGATGCAAAGACGCTCGCTTTGCGTCGCTCCGAGCGGCGGCGGGTAGGTGAGGGAGCAGCACCGTCACTGCAGTGAAGAGGAGCTGCTGTTCTTTGGAAGCGCCAGTGGTGTTGGTGTTTGGTAGCGTTGCTGCCTTGGGCTGTTGGTTGGTGCTGGGTTCTTGGAAGCAATGGCGCCGGCGGGCCTGGGGATGGCCTACCTGTGGGGCAAAGATGCGCGGCGGGGCACGCCGGTGGTGGTGACCATGGAGAACCCGAACTACTCGGTGGTGGAGATCGACGGGCCCGAGGCCGAGGAGCTCCGGGCCGCCATGCCCATGGACAAGGGCCGCCGAGGCAGGAGCGCCAGGCAGTTCACCTGGGTGCTGCTCCTCCGAGCCCACCGCGCCGCCGGGTGCCTCGCTTCGCTCGCGGCTGTCGTTTGGGCGTTGCCGGGCACCATCGGGAAGCGGTTCAGGCGGAGCTCCGCCGCCGCCGCCGAAGACGGGCCTGACCACGTCCGGGGCTGGCTGCTGTACAGGTTCATCAAGGGATTCTTGGCGCTCTCCTTGCTCGCCCTCGCCGTGGAGCTGGTGGCCTACTGGAATGGGTGGCACTTCCAGAGGCCGAATTTGCGTGTGCCGGAGGTGGTAGAGATTCAGGGCTGGGCGCACTGGGCGTACGTCTCCTGGATGTCATTCCGAGCCGACTACATTCGGCGGCCTATCGAGCTGTTGTCGAGAGCTTGCATTGTTCTCTTCGTCATCCAATCGATGGACCGGCTCATCTTGTGCTTTGGGTGCTTCTGGATCAAGCTCAAGAAGATCAAGCCAACGATTGAAGGGGACCCATTCGGAGAAGGATCAGGGTATCAGCACCCAATGGTGCTCCTCCAGATTCCTATGTGCAACGAAAAGGAGGTAACTAGCTGAATTCTTCTCCATTTTTGTGTATTGTTGTGTTCATTGTGTCGATTATTCTTGGGACAGGTCTACGAGCAATCGATTTCGGCAGCCTGCCAGCTAGATTGGCCCAGGGATAAGTTTCTGATTCAGGTGCTTGATGATTCCAGCGACGAGAGCATTCAGCTGCTGATCAAAGCAGAAGTTTCCAAGTGGAGCCAGCAGGGTGTTAACATTGTCTATCGGCATCGGGTGTTGAGGACCGGCTATAAAGCTGGGAACCTCAAGTCTGCAATGAGCTGTGACTATGTCAAGAATTATGAATTTGTTGCCATTTTTGACGCGGACTTCCAACCAAGCACTGATTTTCTCAAGAAAACGATCCCACATTTTGAGGTAGCAATTCTCTGCTGCTTCAATTCTGGTATACTAGATATTGCGCATCACTTTGATACAGGGGAATCCTGGTGCAAATCTTTGGACTTTGGGTGATGCAGGGGAATCCTGAGCTTGGATTGGTTCAAGCACGATGGAGCTTTGTGAACAAGGATGAGAACCTCTTGACCCGCCTTCAAAATATCAACCTGTGCTTCCACTTTGAAGTTGAGCAGCAGGTCAATGGGATCTTCTTGAGTTTCTTTGGCTTCAATGGAACCGCCGGAGTTTGGAGGATCAAAGCTTTGGAAGATTCAGGGGGTTGGCTTGAGAGGACAACCGTGGAGGATATGGATATTGCTGTTCGAGCACACTTGAATGGATGGAAATTTATCTTCCTGAATGATGTGAAGGTGCAGTTGCTAATCATAGAATTTCACAGGAGCAATTAAATGTAGAGACTGATTTTGCTTAGTACCATCATACAGGTCTTGTGTGAACTTCCAGAATCTTATGAGGCGTATCGGAAGCAGCAACACCGGTGGCATTCTGGCCCAATGCACCTTTTCCGGCTGTGCCTTCCGGACATATTTACTGCCAAGGTATGCAAATCCCATTAGCTAGAATTTCGTACTTGTGCCACAGTTCAAGTTCTTGTTTATTTTTGACAAACATTGTTAATATTTCAACACAGATCTCCTCATGGAAGAAGGCAAATTTAATACTATTATTCTTTCTTTTGAGGAAGTTGATACTTCCTTTCTATTCTTTCACATTGTTTTGTGTCATTCTTCCACTGACCATGTTCGTTCCTGAGGCTGAGCTGCCTGTTTGGGTCATTTGTTATGTGCCGGTTTGCATGTCGTTCCTGAACATTCTGCCATCACCAAGATCATTTCCTTTCATTGTGCCATACCTCCTTTTCGAGAACACCATGTCCGTGACAAAATTCAATGCAATGGTGTCTGGATTGTTCAAGCTTGGAAGCTCCTACGAATGGGTTGTCACCAAGAAGTCTGGTCGATCATCAGAATCAGACCTCTTGACAGCAGCAGAAAAGGAGACCAAGAGCCTTTCACTTCCTCAGTTCCAGAAGCAATTATCTGAAAGTGAATTGATTGAGCTCAACATGCGAAGGGAACAGCAAGAAAAGTCACCACCTGACGCAAAAAAGGCTAACAAGGTCTACAAGAAGGAGCTTGCTCTCTCTCTTCTTCTCCTCACCGCCGCAGCCCGGAGCCTCTTGTTGGCTCAAGGGATTCATTTCTACTTCCTTCTCTTCCAGGGGGTATCATTCCTCTTTGTCGGACTCGATCTAATTGGAGAACAGATAAGCTGATCCCTCCCCTGCTTTTGTCAAAACATCATAGAAAGCACGCATATGTTCATACACACAGTGATAATCAAGTTCTGGAGTTCATGCCATGGAATTTTACTTTCAGCATCGCAAACGAGTCATCATGTTCTTACACATAAGGAAAGAACAATCGGTTCTGCAGTCCAGATTCAGGGCACAAACCGGGATGGCCCAACAGGAATAAGCTGAAGAGTAGATAAAATTTGGTCATTTGTACTCAGTCCATATATAGAGTTCCAGCAATGTTCTTTGAATTCATAAATACTTAGACGCGTGCTGTTCATTTGTAAATCGTTAATACACAATTCGTTCTGAAGAAAAATTGTGAAGAACTTGTACATATTCTGTCGATGGATGGCTATCATGATCCTACGTTAAACTGAAGTCTACTTTGTCATCTGTCGGTGGATCTACGTTTAGTAGGCAGGCAGTTTGATCTACTGTTTGTGTGCTCATCTCATCACCGAGGTGCATCTAGCATTTTGTTTTCTGTCACACCGGGACCACAATTGTCCCCTTGTTTTCTTATCAGATAGTACTGCTTACAAAGGTATCGTCAGCAACATCTGTCACGAGTACTAATGACAAGTGCTGCAAATGGTAGGTTCGCTGATCCAAGTAGACAGATCTAAGTAGTTCAGATGTGCAAATTCGCTACTCCTAATGCTCCAAATGTGCTTTCAAATACTGACATCAGAACTGTACAAGCTGGTGAATTTGTTGCCAGGATCCAGAGGCAGAACTATACCAAACATCCTATCCAAAGTTCGAGCGCACATCAGTGTAGCCATTTTTTCTGATAGTCTTTTGGAAGCACATTTGTAAATCCATTTGTTATTGCTTTCCTCCGCCTGCTATTTCACATTCCTTTCTAACCAAGGTAAACTCGCTAGTTAGTAGTTACTAAGCATGGCCTGCTGCTGAACAGCACTGAGATTTTAAAAAGTACAATTGTCCTGCAAAAGTTCATTTATTTCCCTGAGAAGGCAATTAAACATTTTTTACACCATTGCTGCTCTATCGGTCTATCCCCCCGCCATGCTCGGGAGTCAGGAATCAGTTCATCTGATCTTTCTGCACTATGGTGCTGTCGTCAAGTAGAACAAACACAACTCTACCAATCAGTAACATCAGCACAAGGACCAGCACCACACTAGTACAATTATTGCACAGGGTTCATGCACACACAGGCATAAAAGCAGGGTTCCAACTTTCCTTTTTGGATCTCGCTCCTCATCGAAATCTGAAATTTAGGTGAAATATCGTTGTTTTGGACAAAATCCAGAGAAAATTCAAAAAGCAAAATTCAAATCCGAAATTTTTGAACCAAATTTTGAGCGAAATTGCTGAAATTTTGGCAAATTTCAACTGAACAAAAATGGTTCAAACGATGTCGAAAATTTTTGAAATTTTTTGTGGTGGTTCCTGACATATCAGTGATGTTTCCATAGAAATTTCAGATGATTATCAAGTCTGAGGAATTTTTAAAAATTCGAACATTGCTACTGTCCTGATAAAACGCTAACCGGTAAGTTTGAACCGAATGAAAAATAGTTCAAACTATGTTAGAAAATTTTGAAATATTTTTTTGCATGGTTATGATGTATCACTAATGTTCTCATAAAATTTTCAGATGATGATCAAGCTTAATGAATTTTTTAAAATTCAAACAGTGCTACTATCCTATTAAAAGGCTTACCGGAAAACTTGAACAAAATGGAAAATAGTTTAAACCACGTTAGCTAATTTTAAAATATTTTTATGGATGGTCCTGATATAACATTAATGTTTTTATAAAATTTTTAGATGATGATCATGCTTAAAGAATTTTAAAAAAGTCTGACAGTGCTACGTCCTGATAAAAGCCAGATGGTCAATACATAGATTTGCTTTAATAATAAAAAAAGGTTTAAAATTTTTAAAATTTTTACAAAAGGGTGATAAAAAAATTCTTAAGATCTCATAAAATTTTTGAATGATGATCACACTCCAGTGAATTTATAAAATTCTTACAAGGCACAGTACCATTTATGTTTTTCTCTTTTTGATTTTTGAAATATAATATAACAAATGAAGTTCAATGCTTTACATAGATTTGATTGACCAAACAAAAAATTTGAATTTTTTTAAAAATTTTATATAATGGTACTGAGGCAATTCTTAATTTCTCATAAAATTTTAAATCATGATCACACTCGAGAAAATTTATAAAATTCTGATAAGATTACTGTCCCAATTATGTTCATTCTGTTTTTGATTTTTTAAAGATAAAAAATGAAGTTTAATTATTTTGGAAATTTTTATGTATGATCCTACACTACTAAGGATAGTACTATAAATTTTTTAAGATCATTATCAAACTTGTAAAATTTTATAAAAAGTTGACAGTGTTTCTGTCAAAATTTTAAAATATCTCAAACATTCGGCTTTTCAACAAATTTTCATAGAATATGACTTTCTTAAGGGTTATTCGAAAAATCCGGCCCTAAAAGTTTAAAAACCAACCAAAAATTATGAAATTTTCAACAAATGTTTTTATCCAATCGGTAATTTGATTTTTATAGTGACCAAAAATCCAAAATTTCAGTGAAAGTTCAACGAAATTTGTATCATGCATAGAAGTACACTACTACCTGAAGCCAATCCATTGGAGGGGCTTTGTTACTTGTTAGGATGGAGCCTACTCTCCGCCACGCGCCGGTACCCTCCCTCCCCCTCTACCGGCAACTGCCTCCGTGGTGCAGCCTGGGTGCTCTCTAACCGACGAAGAACAAAGGGACAAACTCAGGATAAGAGGAAGAAGAAGCCAAAGTTGGACCTTTTCCACGCAAAGCCTAAGTATGATCTCACGTCCATCCAACCAATCCACAACACGCTACATCTGGTAGGCCACTGAACCAAACAGTAGAAGCAAAACATGGGTGGAATTTCGTGATGTGGTCTGCCTGTGCCAACTTGAGTCTTGATATTTAATGTCTGTTCTAATTATCTTGAATAATCTTTACTGTTTACTCTTGTTGATTATTTGATGGTGTATTGCATACACAATTGACAGTAATCCAGACTATCTAGTTGTATTTAGTGTAGCGATGAATTTTACAATTTGTTCGTATATTTGTAATAATGGAGAAATAAGCTTTGCGTAACTACTTCACAAGCAATTCAAGTGGTACTCCCCCAACTAATGAGAGCACGGCTCAACCAAAGAGGCTTTGAATAGAATTTAAGCTAGCGCCTTAGTTGTATCTTTCGTTTATCTTGTATGTACATGATTATCTACAATTTACTATTATATCACTAATTTTGCGAATTTGATGTACAGATGACAGAGCGAATAGATAGTTATATGTTTTGGGACATACTTTCAATTAGCAAGGTATGCTCATTATATTTCTCTCTTTTTTTGTTTTACTTCTCTTTTATTTATGTATAGATTTGGATTGTTCGAGAGTATAAGACTATATTTATACCAATTTAGCTTAGTTTTTTCAGCCCACCCTCTATTTTTATACCGGCTTATCGCTGTACTACACGCCTGGTCTTGTGCTGCTGAAAGGATCAAACAGAAAAACTTTCTGCTGCTTGTAATAATGGCAATGATGTGTGTAACACATGTTTTTGACAGAATGCTGCTTTCTTCTGCCATCAATCACCTTGGCCCCATTCAGGAGTGTCGGTCGAGAGACAGGCTTGGTGGGAGGACTGTTTTCAAGGGAGCAGCAGAGAAGCTTTTGTGTGCAGTAGTGCCCACCATCGATCCATATCATTGCTGCTATGCACAACAATCTGTCTAGGGCATGTAACAACAAAAAACACAGAGATGCTAATGGCGCTGGTGGTAAGGCGCATGATTTGCAAGAGTTAATACGCTGATGTGCATGACTGAACACAGAGAGAGAAAGAGAGAGAGAGGTGACAAAAGGAGACCGGCCGATGGGCAGCACGACGGGGAGGTTCTTTGCAGCGGTGTCGGCTGAGGCGCGCTAAACGGTTGCCCAGTGCAACCTTAGTTGAAGCATTTCAGATTCTTCTTCGCTGTTTCGATGAACTTTTCCCTTGTATCCTCGTAAAGTTTTATGCTCGCTCTCCAACTTACAGAATCTCTCGGTTTGACAATGATCAAGACCAGTGTGGACAGTAGCCTGTTCTGTTTAGGACGGCTTTTTTTTTTTGGGAAGATTAACCGCAGCTCACAGGTTTTATGTACTGCAATTTAGATACCATTGAAGCCCGTCTTCAAGCCCGACTGGAAGCTGCAAAGCTAGCCTGAGCCCAACAGAAAACCAGGACAGAGGTAAGTTAGGCCTCATGCATGGGGAGTGCCGGCCATTTTCTATAGAGTATAGACTAACGGAATAGTGCCAGGACCCTTTTCACAAAAATGCTAGGAAACAGAATTGCAGAGAAAAAGATCTATATTGTTACACGAGCAGATGAATGGGACCCTACAGTATTAGGTCGCTGCATTTGTCCAGCACCAAATGAACAGGTGAAGTGTAGCTATATATATATTTTTTTTGAGAGCAACTACCATACGCTATACCGTTGGGAATCACTTCCAACGGTATAGCATGTTTCATTGGGTTCACGGGTAAGTTTCATTACTAGGTTTCATGGGTAAGTTTCATGATGTTTCACGAATAAGTTTCATGTGTTTCACGAGGTTTCAAGTTTCATAAGGTTTGTGTTTCATCAAAAAAATGTTTTATAGATAAGTTTCAACCAAAGGTTTCATCAGACAGCACAATGCTAAACTTTTTTAATGAAACACGAACCTTATAAAACTTGAAACCTCATGAAACCCATGAATCTTATCCGTGAAACATCATGAAACTTACCCGTAAAACCTAGTAATAAAACTTACCCGTGAACCTAATGAAACAGGCTATACCGTTGGAAGTGATTCCCAACGGTATACCGTTTGCTAGACTTTCTCTTTTTTTTTTTGATAAGGGAAAAAAATATTACTGAACGGTGCTCAGTGTTCATATGACAGCCTGATACGAGTCCATGACATCGTTGGGTGCAACAGATGTGACTTCCATTTCCCAACAGCTTCAGAACACGGAAGCTTGGCGACGAACCGATGTGGATTAATCGAGATACAAGACGAACGAACATGGAGCATGTCAGATATGGATTCCATCTGCCCTCCTGTTTTGGCCAACGAATTAAGCCTACTAGGTGTACAATCTTGTTGGGTATTGAGATGATCGAGATTCTAGTTGGAAAGGAATCTATAAAAGGCCACGTACAGCTGCATGTTTTCTCATCAAGTTTTGAGTTCTTCCGAGTACATCTGAAACCGTTGGTTTTGAGAGTGCTACGTACGCTCCATGATAGCTTGCTGGTTCATCTTCTAGTGAGTGCACAGTAGAAGATAAGAGAACATTGTATCTCGGAGTAGAGCCGTCGTTCATCCCGTGCACCTCAGCGCGCGGGGGCATGAATCTCCTTGTAGACAGCGCCGTCCGGCGTGCCTTGATCTTCAGAGCTGCTGTTTGTCGACTTGCCGAGACTGCAGTTTCATCTCCAAATTGATCCAGCTGCATGCTGCTGGGTACGACGTCCAACAGAACATACGACGTACGTATTCGACGTGAATCTTGTCCAGAACGACGTGATCATTTCCCTCGTCTTTCTTCTCCCATGCTCCTCGATGCAGTCCAGGAACCCCGCCGGTGTTGGCGCCGGATCGATCGATCTCCTCCTCCTACCCGAGCGCGTGCATGGCGCAGCAGCGGCTCCGGGGGCTATCTCCAGATATAGGTAGTGCACGCTCGTGAATACAACGGGCAAACTTAAACGTGCTGAGAAAGAGATCGAGATGCGCCCAGCGAGCTAGCTAGCAGCGAAGCCATCTTAAGCCCTGTTCAACTCGTCGCCGGCCCGGCGGGCGCGCACGTGAATGCAATGCAGGAAAGCATTCCCGTCCAGGTTCTCGTACGTCGCGGCAGCAGGCCACCAGCAAGGCATGGTGTCATACCAGCAAATCTCCTTCACCTATACATGCAAATATGCAATCATGCATGCGACGGCCAGACAAAAGACGAACACCCACTTGTGTTTGTGTAGGTTTAGATGTGGGCACTCGGACCGGGCTTTTTTGGACCGGCTCAAGACACGGTGGGTATGGTCTGGTCTAAAGTCTGGCCCTTCTGTGCCTGGCACGATAGGAGGCATGGCTCGGCACGACAGCGTAACATAGGGCTGTATCGGGCCCGATGACCCAGGCATGAGAAAGAAATTCAGCATGAAGATTACCGACTCGCAAAGTATGAGTGACATAGACACACCCAGCACTATGGACGTCACTTCCGCTGTCGACACCTGAGAGAGACGAGCAAGAGGGGAGAGAGCTGAGAGAGATTGAGAAACGATGCAAGAAGCCGCTCTCCCTCGCCCATATCTCAATCTCTCTCGCATGTCTCATTCACTCTCTTTCTCGCCCATTGCCCCCTCTTCGCCCGTATTTAACACATCACCCTTGCTCTCGTTCAAGAATAAAAAAAATTTAGTTCTTTTTCCTATAATATTTATGTCTATTGTATCAACTCCGTGCGTCTTCGGCTCCTTTCCTCTCGTCGCAATAGTGCAAATGGACCGAGTCTAGATCAGTATAGCACGAAACGCAAATGGATCGTGCCTGGGCTCACCGAAGGCAAGTCAGGCCGGCATGGCGCGGCGGGCACAACGGACCGTCATGGCCCAGCATGGTTCAGATATAAAGCATGATGGACCCGTGCCGTACCGGCCCGACACAATGCCAATCTCTATGTACGTCAACCAACCTCTTTATGGCGAGTGACAAAGCAATTCCGAATTGCGTACAGTTATATTTAAATTTTCATCGTAAGAGGACAACACACCTTCAAATACACTCGTTAGCTACGTACAATGCTATGGCAACAAAGCCAAACAATGGATATATCATCCACTTTCTTCTTTATGAACATAGAAATAGAGGGGCTAAAGAACAGTAAGCCACTCGAGAGAGACAGAGCAAGTGAATAAAAAATGAGAGATCTCCCCTCCATATGCTCCCATAGGCTCTTTATATAGATAGTGAGTGTAAATTGGTATTTCAACTAGGAGTGCGTACATGATACAATTCGACACTGTGTACTCTAAGATAAACACCTCCCCGATATGGAAAGCGAAAGCCGAACCAAAATGTCGTTTCTTCGCATGGACGTTGATTCACAACAAAATATTAACAGCAGATAATATGCTCAAAAGGGGGTGGCCATGTAACGCAAGCTGCAGCCTTTGCAATATACAACCGGAAACAACACAACACCTTTGTAAAGACTGTCCTTTCGCTAGACAAGTCTAGGGTCTAATACTCAACTGGGGAAACCTCCACCGGTGGCAAAACCTAAGCCAGAACGGTTCAGTGTACAAATGGTGGAAGAGACTACGAACTCAATATGAAAAACAGAATCGGCGGGAATTAGATGGGCTTCTCATTTACTACTGGTGGAACCTTTGGTTGGAGCGGAACCAGCGAATTTTTCAAGAGAAGGTGAGAACGGCGGAACAAG
Source organism: Guadua angustifolia (assembly GCA_036346375.1). Lineage (NCBI taxonomy): Eukaryota > Viridiplantae > Streptophyta > Magnoliopsida > Poales > Poaceae > Guadua > Guadua angustifolia. The sequence goes on along the minus strand of CM070517.1, from coordinate 28,539,108 downwards.
TGACCACATCGATAAAGGAAGCGGTGCTAAATCATGGTTATGCTTGGTCAGCGAATTCAGCATCCTAGGTTTGCAGCGGCCTTCCATGTCTGTGCTTTTTTCATGGTTGTTCTTTCTTTTCTTTTTTCCTTGTCGGGTTGTTCTTTGCCCCTTGTTCCCGGGCAGAGTGAGTGATTTGTACTTTCCAGGTTAGTGGTTTGATTTGGGCTTGGATGTGAGGTTTTTCTCGGGCTTGATTTTTTCCATAAAAAACAACCCAAACCCCTTTTCTTTTCTTCTTAATATATTCAGCGGCAAATCTCTTGCTGCTCTTTCTAAAAAAAAAGTGTAAATTGGTATGTTCGTATATGTATGTGTACAATATTTTGTTCATAGGCTAACTCTAAGGCCTACTTGGCAGCCTAGGGTATTATATAACCCGTTCATAGGCTTGTGCTGAGGAGCTCTCGAACAATTCTGACGACAACACACACACTCGCTCGCCACCCCAACCCAATCGCCGCGTCTCTCATTTACCCATATCCAATAATTCAGTTACCCTCATAAGAGATTTCTCATTGCCAATGCCAGCCATAGCTTTTACCTAAAATCCGATGGTCTCGGTCGTTACCATGGGCTTCCGCCTTCACCGAAAGCACTTCGATCGATATACAAGCACTAGGTCGATCGAATCTTGCGTCATCTGCCACCGCCGGATGTTATCGTGGCTCCCATGGATATATCCAAGCATGCCGCTGCCGCCGGTCCCCAAATGGCAGGTTTCATGCCTTTTTCCTCTTAAGGGTCTGTTTGTTTTAGCTTTTGATTCTGGATTCTGGTCCTAAAAGTAGAATCAAAAACAAACAGCTTGATTCTAGAATCTGATTTTCACAATTCAGCCCACTCATATACACTAGAATCCATAATCCACTTCATATGTGCTTTTGGATTCCAGCTTTTGGAGAATCTGCTTCTCTATAACCACAATCCAGAATCAGCTTTTAGAGAATCCAAAACTGAAACAAACAGACCCTAAAACCCGGCCCCTTGAAGGCTTGAGACATGCATTTTAATTGGAACCTGAAACAAGTTGAAACCCGTCCAAGAACTCAACTTTTGAACCCTAGAACAAGGATGAAATTTGTCCAAACATCTAAACATGAAACTCGATACGTGCTATCTCAGTGAAACTAATTCCAACATATATGATACTGTTGCGCAGTCGATCCTAGCATAATAAATTGTTAGCCGTGTGCGAACCCGTTAATCAATCATATATATATATATATATATATATATATATATATATATATATATATATATATATATATATATATATATATAGGAAGTACTCTAGGAGTACATACTCCCACCTCTAATATACCACTTAAATAAATGTTTTATACTTCTTTATCACTTTTGGTATACTCAATAATAATTCTAAGATACTCCAATACAACATAATTAACAAAATTTCATCAAACCCTTTTTTTTGCTACATACCATTTTCTATATATATAAGGAATATATAAACAAATTATGCTATAAAGGGTGGATTTTAATGAAATTTTTCATGAAACTCACTTTGGAATATCTTATAATCAGTATTAGAGTATACTCAAAAGGATAAAAGGTATAACAACATCATTTAAATAGTATATTAGAAGTGAGAGTACATACACCCAGAAGTACTAGTAAAAACAGTACTAGTCGGGTGAACAGTACCCGATAACAGTAAACTACACCTGGTCAGATGAAAACAATATTGATGACTCGTGAAAACAGCGTTGGTAGGTGTGAACAGTACTGATGAACAGTAAAATAGCAAAATCGGTCAAGCTAGCCGCGCTCAGTGAATAAGGGTCGAATGAATAGTGGAATCAATACGATGTCAAAATTAAAAATCAATGTAACTTTTGATCGGCTGATCCAAAACCCATGAAACTTTGTATGCATATTTCTAAGGATGTCAAGAACCTATTCCAACCATCAATTACAGAGATTGATATCAAAGTCTTACCTTTTTCCAATCTAAGAAAGATTGCACCAAAACAAGGCAAAAAACAAAAGCTTCACTCTGAGTTTGATCGTGGGGATTTGATGATAAGGATGACTATAAATGGTCTCCCATATGCAGCAAGCAAGAACCATAAAAAACTAGCCCTCAAACTAACAAGAACACGATCTATCAATGATCTTTCTCTTTTCCAATAAAAAAACCAGTTTCTTGCAAGAAAATAGAAAGGGGAGCTGTAGCTAGCCTAAATGATTGGGATATGACTTATAGAAAGTTCATCCAACAATCATTCATCCTTGGCAACAAGAACAAGAGAGGAAGAAATCACTGAGAGATCAAAACTCAAGAGGAAAAGGTAACCAAATGAGCATAAACTTGAACACGAAAATAATTTTTATTTCTTCACGAGAAGAATGTTACAAAGCCTTACAACCAAGTGGGCAAAACTCAAGACAGCATAAGGGAACCAAAAATGCTTCTCACAAATCCTAAAACCCTTTTCACAACTCTTCGAGAGAGGCATCTCTCTACCCCTCTATTTATAGCATAATCCTAGCAATTTCCACCATTGGATAACTTTCTTCTCCTATAAAGAACCTTATGAAGGGCTGGGATTAACTCACTCACACATACATAGGCTAACCCGAAATCTAACAACATAACGGATTTTGACACAATAACACTAACTTAACCGCTACTACACCTGTGAACCTGCAATCTAACAATTCTCCTTCGCTTGAGTAGGGCTTAAACTAGCATCACCACCATCCACTTGTCTTCTCTGCTTGAAGCTACTCCCCAGCCTCAGTCATCTTCACCGCTACTTTGACCGTCTGGACCTCATCTCTCATAGCCTAGTCCCGATCTCCTCCGCCTCACCATGACCAAACTCCTAAGTCCTATAACCGTCACCGACAAGCAAACACATCACATAGCAATATCTAGCAACACATGCAACCAAATCTTCACAACCCTGACTACTCAAAAAGCCAAAACCCTGACTCACAACCAAATTGGGTTCTGGCCAATCAAGGCTTCGACTAGCCAAGTTCCAACCAGCTAAGGCTACGACCACACACTCACAACCCTGACTACTCAAAAAGCCAAAACCACTCATTCACAACCTCGACCACTCAAGAGGCTAAAAACAACTCATTTTAATCTCAAATTTGAGCACCACAAACTCATATATAGTTAATTACTCATCACAAATATACATAGACCTTTACATGGCCTTTCACTTAATACTCGAGGCTGATCTCAGACGCTAAAATTGTAATTTCTTCCTCTAGATGCCCATGAAATTTTCAATCAGGTGGCAGCCTTGAGCTACCACAATTCGGACATGTCCACTCTAAAAAAAAAATAGATCAAGATAGTGTCCTTGTCACCCCCCAAATTACACACTGTCACTTGACAAATAATTAATCCCAAAGAAAATTAAAGGGAGAGTTTTCACTATCCCTTGGAGATGCTATGAGGTAAGACAAATTACTCTTAAACTCTAGTATCTATTTATACCTTCATTATCTTTTGGTAACTCTTGACACTAGATTAATATATATTTTGGTATTTCCTTCCGGTTATAAATAGTAGTTTTTTTACATTGATATGGTCTCTAAAACACTGCTTTAACCACTAATTTCTATTATAATATATTTATAAGGCCCAATAAAATTATAATATTATGAAAATATCTTTTGAGACAAATCTACACATATGATTTTTATGTATCCAATTGCAACATCTTGAAAATTTAATAAGATAAGAAAATTTAATGAAATATTTGAATAAATTTTAATTTGTATTTTTTCTGGTTTTCCTGGATTTTCTCTGGATTTTCCTAATTATTTCTTAAAGGATAAATCCTTTTGTTAATCATTTAATCATTGCATAAGTAATAAGAAAAGATTTGTAAAACAACAAAATAATAAAAATTTCTGTAAAATCTGTGGAAATATCCATAACCCTAAAATTTTAATTTGAAAGTCATATCAATGCATTAAAATATGAAAAAAGGTGAATTAATAGATTTTGACTACCAATAGTAAATATGTCGAAATTAATAAAAAGAATACATCATAAATTCGATGTGAAATTTTTACATTATCTTCAATTTGGAGCTTTACATAAACAGTAAAAATATAAGGAAATAATCATTATATTTGATATTTATAAAAATTTAAAATAGAAAACCTAAAAACTAAAAATACTAATGTCGAATTTTAGTAAATAAATAATAACTAATTTGTTGTTGAAAATTTTACAAGATACTAATATGTCCATAAGGAACTCTCACAAAAGATTAAAAATTTTAAAATAACATATAAATACTTAAATAAATTAGAATCATAAAGCATAGAATTGAACATAGTGCACTGTCAGAATTTTTTATAAATTCTAAAAACATGAAATCAGTCTGATAACTTAACAGTGTTCACTGTGCGACCCCACCAATCAATGAGGGCTGCTGTCATCTTCCTCCTCTCACAGCCGAGCTTCCACATGTGACTGAGCTCAAATCACCGGCTGTACTCGCGTCATAGTTGCACTCTCACGCCATCTAAGGTATCGGCTTCCTCCACAACTTGCCATGCATCGTCCTTGCCTAGATTTCCTGCAAATTGCCATTCTTTCTTCTGTTCCAGTGCCGCAAAACCTTCGTCAAGTTCACACCAAGAATTGAGCTCCTCTACAGCGAATCTCCTAGCTATAAAAGCCGTTCTGTGGTCGCTGAAGAGCACTTGGCATTTCCCCTCTCATTCCACTCACTCTCGTCCACTAAACCCTCACCAATTTCTCTCATTTATGTTTCAGCCGAAGAACCCTAGCTTTTAATCAAAGTTGATTTAAGCTGGTACAATAAACCATTTCTCAATTCTCTTTCACATTAGTTTCTATGCTTCTTGAGGATCAAAAGCCCTATGTCATTTTCAAAAATTGTTAACCAGAGCTCCATCGCCGATGTACCCCTTTCTTCTCCAGAACCGGTGATCGGTGGTGAGCACATCGGGCCAACCTTTGTAGCCCCAAATAGGCAAAATAGAACGTCTAGGACCTGTAGATGCTTTAGGTGGAACCAAGTCCGTCGGGGAAGCCCCCTATCGCTGGCACGGCTTGCCGCCTCCTTTGTCGCTGCGTAGCCACGGAGGCGGGGTGGTTTTGCTTGTCACCGGTAGGAATGGGTACCACCAATGAATGCGCGTTGGGTCGCTGGTGCTAATCGTGCCACCAATTCAGCTCCTATGGCCATAGATCATCGCTAGTGAGCCTGAGACCGTCAAGCCCTAATTCTGTGTCGCTGTGCTATATATGGATCCCGCCTGTCAGTGTTCGCGGGCGACTCTCTCTCGTGCGCGCCCTGAGACACCGAGGAGTGGGCCCGAGGTGTCAACGACTGCGGCGCATTTAAACGAGAATAGTTGGCGTGAAGCGAAATATGCTTTCAGTTTACTGAAAACGTATTTTGCTGATTTCTTTAATTTCTAAACCAGTTAAAAATTCAAACTTGAATATCTTTCGTATTTTTAATCCAAATAGGATGAAACAAAATTTTAAATTCATATAAAATCAAGAGCTTTCAGATTATGTAAAAATATTTTGAATATCTAATCTAGAAAATTTTAAAATTCAAAATTTAAGAATAGGGTCAAAAATAAGCTAGATGTAAAAATTTTGCAATTTAACTTAAACTTTGATGAAACTAATTTTTCTATGATCTTTGTACTGCCAGCAATCCAAATATATGAAAACATTTGAAAACCCAATTTGTTTTAAGTCTTTTCTATTAAAGATTAGCATCAATGTGTTAAAAATTCAATAATGAATAAATTTGTAAGAAAGAATTATAAATTTTTATTAATTTATTTCAATAAGATATGATGGCGAGAGTGCGGAATATGTAGAAATAATTAGAAACTAATTGTTTGAATCTATTTTATTCATATAGACCATATCCTAGTGTAAAGAATGTGTGTATGTATATGTATACATTTGTAATTATAAGAATGCACATGCATCCAATACTAAGTACATAAAGGGTAAAGAAAAAAATCAATAAGTTAAATATTTATGATAGAATAACTGTAGTTAGTAAGACAATAAATGTATGATTCAAAAAATCTATAAATATATTGCTTTGAATTTGAATCCTATTAGTAATCTAATATTTTGTAACACTAATCTTTCTACTTTAAATAATTTTTGTATCTTGAATTGAAATCATAATTATGAAAATACATAATTTTAGCTTCTTGAATTCATTAAAGTAAAATGAATAATTCATTAGAAGCAAGAAATACTAGATACCATTTAGTCTAAAAGTAATACTAGTAAACATTAATAAAGAAGCAATATACACCCATAAACACGAATCATGATCCTACTAATAAACACCTCTGTTTCAGTAAATGAATTTTTATTTGGATTTTCTATCTGTTTTCTGTTTATCCTTATTTTGGTTTATTGTTTCTTATATGTTTTATGGAACGACGAGTAGATTTCGACGAACCTGAGTTAGTAGACGACGACCTCGCCCATGACCCGGATTTTGTACTAGACGATGATCAGCAAGGCAAGCACCTCCTTGATCATTTTAATCCAACTATTTAAATTAATTACTTTTCAATGTTTTGTAAAACTAATATGCATGCACATACTTTTCATAAAAGTGCTATGCTGGAATGATGGTAGATATACCTAAGATTCCATGGAACTTCTTTGATGGTCCCACATGTCATTGACACATTTTAGAACTTCCCCAAATTACAATGGCAAATAAGGAATTAATTCTTGATAAATATGAACATATGATCTTTGATAACCATAGGAAAAAGGGTAGGCAATACATAATGTCATCTTGGGTATATACGATTATTAATCATGCTTAGTTATGCTTAATTAGCAGCGACATAGATGATCAGATTAAAACTGCTTCTTGGGAATTTGAAAATATCGGATACGACATGTTGTCGATTACTAGTATTTTGACTAAAAACCCCAAAATAAAACTATGATTTTGATGCAAGTAATTATTGGCAATAGCTGGTTGTGCAAGGGTTATACTTGTATGTAGTGTAGGGGGAAGTATTGCCCATGTCGGATTAAGGACTGAGTAATGGGTTATTTTCAAGTCAAGAAAACCATACAACCACAAGTGCTGATATGGGACGGTCGTAATCTATTAAGTTGCTTAAATTTAGCTTTGCACATTGATAGATGGGAGATAGTAGAAGCATTCTGGTTAGATTTGCTTGTGAGGGGGCTTCTACACCTTAGTGTGGGTAAATGCATGTCAGTATAACAGTATACGCCTTGTTGTGGGAAGAAACCTTTATTGCAGAGATTTACTGCTCATGTTACCATTTCAATGACAGGGAATTACTGCCATTTTTGTTTCTTCCTCATAGTAAGGGCTAACGTCACTGGGCTGGTGCAAAATCGAATTTAGGTAATGTAATGATTATGTTATGATCTCCATGCCAACACACCAAAGGAAGTGTGTTATTTGGCCTGGCAAAAATGGTGGATCATTCCTTATGGGTAAAACTACAGAGCGTAAATCTAATTAATTAGCTGTGCCTATGGCCAAAGGCACTTGGTAACGTCATCACATAGCTAGACTTTTAATATTTTTAAAATGATTTGGTGAGAAATTGTGTTTTGAAATATATTCATGTCAGGGGATGACTTGAAAATGGATTTGAATCAGTCAGGTAGACTGCGTTATAATATTCAATATTATGTCAATACTTTGTCATTATAAAAATTCCTCTTTTACAAATCTCGGTTGCAAACTACCATATGAATATGTTTTAATTTGCCAATACAAAATAACTATAGAAACATTTCCATTGCTATGACCTACATTTTTATTATACTTGCATTTGCGAAACACTACAAGTCTTACTGAGTACACAATGTACTCAATCTTGCTATTATTGTTGTTTTTAGGTGATGATACCGAGTTCCCCGATGATATTTACAATCATACAGAATACAGGGAAAATGATGACGATTTTTTCTAGGGATTTACCTTATCTGTTGCCTGAGGGTTATTGGGCATACTACAAGTTAAATAATGCCGCAAGTTTCAAGTTTTTGAACTGTAATGATATCATGTAATTCTTAAGACACTGCTACGTTTGTAATATTATCGTGTATGGATATGATTACAATTTGTAAATTGTGCGTGTTAGCCACTAATCATAGAACTAGTACTGTATGCATAGGGAACCCATTGTTAATAATTTATTATAAAAATTGAGGGCCTTACACCAATTTAAATATTTAAAAAGATGTTAATAGTCAGAGTTTTGAAAGTTTAACTACACTTATTTTCAAAACAACAAATTGTGACGGGAGGGAGTACTTCCAAAGGATGATGAAAATATCAATTAAAAGACCCAAGTCTTGACTCCATAGATGTATAGCTTTCAAAACCGAAACATCCCAAAAAGGCTTGGCATGCATGCCGGCTGTCTGTCCATCTATCAACATGAAATGGTCTACGTTATGACGTCCACTGCGATGTCATCAAAAGGAGCCTCTTCTCGCACACTGCCAAGAAACAGTGACGCACATATATATTAACAGTATTGGCAGGCCTACAAAATTTGTTAGAAGGCGCATATAAAATACAACTTTATAGTTTTATATAATAAATTTGTAATATCATAAATACAACATATATATTTAAAATTCGCTAAAAGTACAACACAAGTAGTTTTAAGATCTTAAAAATCTCAAATCACGGAAATCGAAATCAATTCAATCAATAAATTTAACCTATTAAAAAGACGATGTTGTAACGTTTCCCGTATATATATTTTTGGAGATGCCGAGGCATTTTACCCCGTGTACCGCCCCTGCAGATTAACCATTGATTCATATGCATGCATATCCTTTGATCAAAATTGATGCAGATGTGTACAGTCATCAGGAGCAACCTTTACGTCTCTCTATGTCTATCCGCGATGAACAGGACACAGATGAGCAGCACCACTGCACATATACTTGGCTCTTTGGACGTCACTGGCTAACTGTAGTCGTCGTACATGCATTGACATTCGACAGCTCAAGCTATTGTCATGGGAGATAGATATATATACATGGAAAGGTACTAGCAGCTGCGGTTTCGAGGCGCCTAAGATCCGTGGCAGAGACGTGCCATCTGTAGTCCAACTGGCAAGATACCGACTTTTCTACGTTCTTTTTTCTTGAAAAGAATATTATTAGGGGTTGTCTATTGATCGGTCACTTTTCTCCACCCTTGGATGGAAACCTAACCGTTGTCATAACCCTCCTCATTTCCTAATTCTAGGAATGACAACAGGGAAAATCCCCAACGGGCAACATTTTCCCCGATAAATTCCTCGCGAGGAGAGATTTCCCCTGTCCCTGTCCTGTAACAGGGGAATTCTCCACGGAAAAACGGGGATCGAAGCCATTGCTATCCCTACTCATCTCTAGGACAAATAATGAAACATATTATTATTCTAAGGTCAACAAAAAAAAAACTTGCTGAACCCCTGCAAAATACAAAGACAAAAATACTTCTAACTTAGACAAAAACAAACCTAGCTAGGTGAACCGAACATCTCTAAAAGTTACAGCAAAGCTGTACTAAAATTGCACAATATCATGTACTGCAATATTAAGTTTAGTGTTGTCAATTTTAGGTGAAAAAGAGAAAAAAAATTTAAGGGAACTGAAAATTAGCAAAGTCGATACTATTAGTGTTGCATACCAGATGCATATATCTATGTGAGCTGGTTTGATAGGTTTCCGTCCATAGCAACTCCATGTTTGTTGCATATAATAGATGCAGATATCCAATTCCGGGAGTGTATAGGTATCATCCGGATGTTTTTGTCTTAACTAACATCCAAATTCACCGGACCGTTGGATCAAATCATAGGATCGGATGTAATCGATACTCCCGAATCTCAACAATGATCCAATGATTCTAGATTTGGGTAATTTCAACCAAAAAAAACATCCGGTTGATGTTTATCAAATCCCATTCCATCTCACGTTTGTTGCACATCATGGAATCGAACCATGTGAGCAATTGATCGCCGTCGACAGCCTTCCCCCGCGGGAGTCGCCGGCGGTGGACGACGGACGACGACCGGACAGCAGCTTATCGCTGATCGATCGATTGTTCGGTTGGGTAAGGCTCAGACATCATCATATGACGATTTTTTTTCTGCGCGCAATAGCAACAACAAACAATATTGAGATCTAGCGCGGCTTTCAGGGGAACAATTTTAACATTCTGATCGGTGTATACCTCGAAATGTTCCCTAAATTTTCAGATTGCCATGAAGAAAACTGTTCAGACATGCAGCATGAACAGAAGAGACCTTTTTCAGCGCATGCAGGGGACGCTGTTCAGATGCACATCGTGCACAGGAGAAGCTCTCCTGTGGCTGTGAGTTACATACTTGCAGCATGCACAGGTCATCCGAATCTCTGTCCGGTGGGCCCTACTCCTAGCGTGCAAGCATCTCTCGCGGAGTTTTCAGCTTGTGGTGTTCAGCACAGAACCAAACCGGTCAGTCATAGCTCTGAACATCAACCTGCTGCTTGTCCTGAAAAAGGAACGGCATAAAAACAAGCCAGGAATATCAGAACAGTAGCTGTCCTGGAAAGGGAGAGATCTGCTTGATTTGGGGATCAATGGACTCGAAGTCTGGAACCACACATTCATCAATCAAATCAGGCTGTTGGATATACATTTGGTCAAAACAAGTAAACAACGCACAGATCAGGCAGAGGAAAAAAACAACAGACAAGCACGGCAAAGAACATTCGCTGATGATAACATAAGTCTTTCCCATTATTGCTCACTGTCCTTGCACAACTAGAACAACTCTTTTTATCGGGTATGTCCTAGACAAGTACAAAAACTAGTGTACGTTTGTTCCTTTCACCATGACTAGAGCTCCGAAAAGCCTCTTCTTTTCAGTACAGTTTCCCCTTGTTTACCTCTCTTTTCTCAGGGACAGGATGACACTCTCAATGCAGCATCAGTCGAACTAACTCACGCTGAGCCCTAACTCAAATGTGACCGGCAGCTGCGAAGCTGCGGCAGGCTGCCGCAGAGACGACGAAGAGTAGGCCAAGCCACGGAGCATGCCCAGGACGTCTTCAGGGTCGTCGAGGTAGTACTTGGCCATGCTCGGCCTGTTCCCGACCGTGCACGCGAAGACCCGGGCCGCGGCCGCCGAGAGCGAGGAAGGGTTGTCACGAAGGCTCGCGACGCTCTCGAACATGCCCTCGTCGGATTGGTCGTCTCCGACGCACAGGATGAACTCCGGCACATTTCCGCGGCTTGCCATGGCAGAGAGGAGCTTTTCCACCGCGATGCCCTTGCTCACCCCCTTGACACGGCACAAATGCAATAAACCGGTGAGGCAAGAACGATGTGGGTGACAGAGTTCAGAGAATGGCAGATGCAGAGCATTGTCAGGTGTGTTGGATCAATTCATACCTGCGGATTCACTTCTACGATCTGGCAGCCGCTTCTCACGGACACCGGCTCCTTCGCGAGCACATTCTTCAGGTGGTCAAGGAGTTCTTTCGCCTGGCACGGCCCAAGCTTTGGATCGGCGTCCTGATAGTGCCACACCATTGCCGTTTCTTTAGCCTCGATGTATGACCCGTCGGTTGCCTCAGTGTAGAGCCTCATCACGGACTCGGCTGTTTCTTTCCACCCGTAGTCAGCCACCAGCTTCCTTGACTGCCATGTAGCATCCCTGCTCCACCTGATCACACAACATACAGAACACACAAAAATTCTTAATGGGTCAGCCTTGGTCAAACTACATAGATCAATGGCAAAAGGTTAAAAAGAAGTAGAAAAGGTGTGTTTGAGACACAGGAGTTTCGCGGTGGACGGTTCAATCAATTACCACGTGAGCCTGGGAAAATTCCCGTACGTGTTCCAAACGGGCATGCATTTACCTAGTGAAGTAGCCGTGCTCTGCGGAGATGCCGAGCTTCTCACATGGAGCGAACCATCCGGCGAGTTCATCCTTGCCCCGGCCGCTGACGATAAAGACGGCGTTCCTTGGATCGGAACACAGTTCATTTAGAACGCCGATCGTTTGGTCGCTTGGCGCGTTATCGACCGGCCCCTCGGGCGCCAATGTGCCGTCGTAGTCCAGCAAGATGAGCCTACTGCCTGCGCCGCGGTAGGCCGCGTTGACGTTCTCCGGCAGGAGCTTCTTGAAGCTCGCGTCGACGGAGACGACGCGGTAGCTCATCCCGAACCCCATGCCGATGCTCCTCCTCGACGCGTGGTCCTTGCAGGCGAGTTGCAGGTCGGCGTCCAAGGACCGCGCCCACTCCACGACGTCGTGCGAGCTGAGGTAGTTGTAGTGCTTCACGTGCCGCACGTGCTTCTCCTCGCTCTGCATGGTGATCGCGCAGTACATGGCCTCTGCCACGTCCTCCACGTTCCATGGGTTCACGCGTATGGCGCCGCTCAACGACGGCGAGCACCCGACGAACTCGGACAGCACGACGGCGCTGCCCCTCGGAGCGCCGGCGATGTCGTTCGGTACGGGGCCCTCCTGCCGGCAGACGGTATAGAAGTAGGGTATGCGGTTGAGCCCGTCGCGGACGGCGCTGACGACGCAGCACTCGGCGGCGGCGTAGTAGGCCACCTTCTCACACATGGGCACGGCGCGGTCGATCACGACGACCGGCTGGTACGTCGGCCCGCCGAAGCGCGCGTTGATGCGCTCCCGTATCTTCTCTGTCTCGCCGCGGACGCCGTCGACGTCGCGGCCGCGGCTGCGCGCTGGGTTGTTGATCTGGACGAGCACCACCAGGCTGCGCATAGCAGGGCGCGTCTCGAGAAGCTTCTCCAGGGCTAGGAGCTTCAGGTTTACGCCCTTGAAAAGGTCGACGTCGTCCACGCCGACCATGAGTGTGCGGCCGCTGTACTTCTCGGCGATCTCCCGGGCTTTGGCGGTGGCCTCCGGCGACGCCATCGCGGAGCAGAGCCGGCCCATATCGACGCCGACGGAGAGAATCTTTATCAGCACGGTCCGGCCGTGGTATCCGATGCCGATGCGGCCGTTGCGGGAGCGGTAGGAGAAGCCGAGGAGGCGGGAGCAGGCGGAGAGGAAGTGGCGTGCATAGTCAAAGGTGTGGAACCCCACAAGGTCGGCGTTCAGGAGAGAGCGGAGGAGATCGTCCCGGACGGGGATGGAGCGGAAGAACTCGGCAGAGGGGAACGGCGAGTGGAGGAAGAAGCCGACGCTGGAGTGCGGGCACTTGCGGCGGAGGTAGGAGGGGACCAGCCATAGGTGGTAGTCGTGGACGAAGACGAGGTCGCCGTCGTTCGGGGAGAGCACCTCGAGGACGCGGTCGGCGAAGCTCCTGTTCGCCGTGACGAAGGCAAGGTAAAGTTTTCGGTCGAAGTGGAGGTCGCCGAGGATGGCCGGCGCGAGAGGAAGCAGGTAGTGGAGCAGCGGCCACAGGTAGTGCTTGCAGAAGCCGTTGTAGAACTGGTCGTGGACGCATCGCGGAAGGAACACCGGGAGGCAGGAGAAGCCGGAGAGGAGGTGGTCCTCCAGCTCTCCGGACGGGACTACGGAGGCGGCCGAGGGGGGCAGGGTGCCGACGAAGGTGACCGGGGCGGGGAGGCCGCGCGCGAGCTGGAACGGGAGCGCATCGGGGTCGAGGGAGAAGGTGAAGCCGAAGAGGGAGTGCGCATCCGGATCTGCGCGGAGGGGGAGGCGGTGGGCCACCACGATGCGGCGGGGCGGGTGCTCCGGCGGGGTCAAGGGCTCGTCGGATCTTGGGGCGGACGACATTGGAGAGAGCTAAGGGCTTTGTGAGGGGTTTGGGCTTTCTTGGGAGGCAGGCAGGTGCAATTCTGGGGGAGCGGGTGGTGTACGTATAGCAGTGGGAGCGGAGGCTGGTGGGGTATAGCTGTGAGGTCATGTTGCAAAGAAAGCCCTGCGGTTTGCAGCATTTACAATCGAGGGATTGAAGGTTTTTTTTTCGAGAAAAACTAACCAACGGTATACCGTTGCAACGGTATAGGATGAAACTTACCCGTGAAATATGAAACTTTGGTTGAAACTTATCTGTGAAACTCAAAACCGATGAAACTTACCCGTGAAACATCATGAAACTTACCCATGAAACCTAGAATGAAACTTACTCGTGAAATTAATGAAACATCTTTATCACAGAACGGTATACCGTTGGGTAGTTGCTCTCTTTTTTTTCTAGGGATGGCATGGAGGTTTTTGGGAGAGGAGGGGGCATGGACTATGGAAAGGCATGGCGGGGTGTAGAATGCAAGGGTTTAGGGTTTTGCAACGTTCGAGCTGTCCAAAGATATCTCCAAGTCGTGGTACATTTGTCGTGGACGTAATAGTTGCCAGTTGTGTGGATTGGCGTATCCGACGTTGGCTACATGTGAGTTTGGTGGACATGGCTCCATACGAGTTTGGCGCTTTCAAGGGTGGCCGCTCGATAGCTTTGCTTCCTTGTAGGTTCTTTGTGGGCGCCATTGTTGCCGTTTGTTGTATCTAGATATGGCTGCATGCGATTTTTTGTGCTTTTGGAGATGATTCACTCTACTTGGCAAGACGAAGTTGTGGAATGGATGGAGCATCATACGTAGTGGTTGCATACAGCTATTGTGTAATCAACCAATAGGTTCACGAATGTTACATGTGTTTTGTATGAACGATGCAAAGTGTTTGTCTCCTCCAAAGATCACAGGGCATGAACTTGGTGTTTGAGGAGGCAGTTCATTGTAGCCATCTAAGAAGGGTCGATGCCATGGGATGGAGTATGACGCTTTACAGTTATACCTGGCAATTATGTTGTTGACTCGTACACTTACTGGTGATACGGTTGTTGATCATTGCTCTGTAATTTGGTTGTTTTCAAAGAGTCTTTCAAAGATGAACATGTGTGATGATCATATCCATAATGTATTTAGGAGAAGGTTTCATCGGCGTCATGTTGTAGGGACTAAGACAAAAAAAATTGTAATAGATCGGGTGGCAAGTGTATATATAATGTAACAAATACTTCCACTGAATTTTATCCTTGAAATCGATGAAAAGACCAGTTTTATTATTAATATCATAAATATGCCTACACAGAGCACTTTGGTTGCACGGACTGGAGATTTTGGGATCACGTACTTTTGAATAATATTAATGGAAAGTTTGATTTTATATTTAATTCCATAAATGTACTTACGCAACATGTTTTTCACCGCACAAAGCGAAGATTTAGTGCCATATATTTTTTAGATTATGATATTAAGAGCAAGTATAATAAGGTGAGGTAAGCAAGGGGTAAGAATTGCCACATTAGATTTATGGTGAGTTGGAGGGGAGAGGAGAGGAGAGGAGAGAAGCGGGCTGCAGCACGGGCTCCAAAAAATTTGGTGAGAGAATGAGAGGATGAATGTGGGCCAAGTATTAATGGCTTTGTATGTATGTATGGCTAACTATTATATGAGTGGACTGTTATGTTAGCTGTATATGATATGACAATAAGATAAAATCTGCAGTTGGCTCTCTTATTAACCTACCTCTAATGAGTATAGCAAATAACTGTCGAGGAGGATATGTGGCATTGAAGACAGAGATCATTTTCAAGCCATTTTGTGGAGTTCATATCTATTTTTTCAAAGGAGATTTCATATCTTTCCAAGGATATGTTGTGGCATTTCACATACGCGGAATAAACCTACGTTGGTGTCCTACTACATTTAGGATTTGTTTGGATGCTAGGGAAAAGAAACTGAGAGAAAATATTTCCTGGAGAGGATTTTGAAGGTATATTGAATCCCTTCATAGACGAAGAGATATACTTAGGTCTCACAAGATTTTTTTGCCGTGCTTGTTTGTTGTTTTTTTCAGATGTTATAATATAATTACCTTCGTAGATGAGGAGATATACTTAGATCTTACAGGATTTTTTCCCCTTGACAAGTCTAAGTGACTAGCTAATATTATTGCGACCTCACTGTTGCCTTTTCTTTTTTCAAGGATCGCCGTCAATTTATATGATTACGATTTCTATCACATTTTGAAATGAATTTGATAAAATAAATTGTAGAATCAGCTTCCGGAGAGTCTTTTTTCTGTCACTGGCTCACTTCCACATGAACGTAGCTAATCTCTTGAAGATCTGGAAGAATGCATGGCTGATCTAGGCATAGCTGCGAATTGCTAACGTGTCCAAAGTTACAAAGATTTTCTGCTTTGCTTATTAATTACTCTAAACATTTTCATCATTTCTTTCATGTAGCGAAATTTTTTAAAAAAAATGGTACAGAAGATTGCAAGTGAAACTTTTGGGAGAACTACTGCCAACCACAGTTTGACTACACCTCGATTTTTACCTGGTAAGTTAATTTTGAGGAAGCATGGCTGCCATATGCAGGAAAATGTTGAGTGGGTTTCTCCTAAATGCTTACTATCATAAAAAAAAAGCAAAATGAAATATAAGCCACCCAATTATTTGAGCTTATGCAACAAATCTTTTAGCCTGATTTGAGTCCCTTAACTATTCAATTATGTGAAACAAACCCCTTTAGCCAGATTTTTTATTTGAGCTTTTCTTTTTTTTTTTCTGTGTAATTGAACCCTTATATATATGATTAATGGGTTCGTCACACGGCTAACAATTTATTATGATAGGATCGACTACGCAACAGTATCATGTTGGAATTAGTTCCACCGAGATAGCACGTATCGAGTTTCATGTTTAGATGTTTCAACAAATTTCATCCTTGTTCTAGGGTTCAAAAGTTAAGTTCTTGGACGAGTTTCAACTTGTTTCAGATTCCAAAATGCATGTTTCAAGCCTTCAGGGGGCCGGGTTTTGAGGGGAGAAAGGCATGAAACCTGTCATTTGGGGACCGGCGGCGGTGGCATGCTTGTTGGATATATGATGCAAGATTCGACCCAGTGGCGATATATAGTCCGCTTGTATATCGATCGAAGTGTTTTCGGTGAAGGCGGAAGCCCATAGTAACGACCGAGACCATCGGGTTTTAGGTTCACCTCTATTATAAGCGGAAGAAAGCGCGAGCGTTCAGGCCATCCACCTGGCGCGTTGCATATTTTGCAAAAAGGCCCCTCCGTTTCTTCGAAATTACGGATAGATCCCTGTGGAATTTTCTATGAGACAAAGATATTTTTTCCCCTTCGCGTTTGGGTCCCTGGCGCAGTATTTTTACAGAAAAGCCTCCCGTTATTTTCAAATCGCGAACAAGCCCTTTTCTAATTTTTCAGGATAGCGAACAGGTCCAAAAAAATAACAAACATGTCCCTACTTCTTACATTCAGGTCCTTTCTCCGTTTTCCCCGGAAAAAATGTTTTCGTCGCCGAAAAAACCCGAAAAAAATGTTTTCGCCACCCAAAAAACCCGGAAACCTTTTCGTTTCTTCGAAATTACGGATAGGTCCCTGTGGAATTTTCTGTGAGACAAAGATATTTTTTCCCCTTCGCGTTTGGGTCCCTGGCGCGGTATTTTTACAGAAAAGCCCCCCGTTAGTTTCAAATCGCGAACAAGCCCTTTTCTAATTTTTCAGGATAGCGAACAGGTCCAAAAAAATAACAAATAGATCCCTACTTCTTACATTCAGGTCCTTTCTCCGTTTTCCCCGGAAAAAATGTTTTCTTCACCGAAAAAACCCGAAAAAAATGTTTTCGCCACCCAAAAAACCCGGAAAAAATGTTTTCGTCACAAAAAAAACACAGATTCGTCGAATCGAAGGTTTATAGCAGCTTATGGATTTGCCAACGTGTTCCTGACAACCCATTTTTTTTAGCAAACACAAAAAACAAAAAAAAACACGGATTCAACCGCAATTTTCTAAATAAAACACGCATCGACAAATTCAGCACGGGCGCCGATAGCGAACAGGTCCAAAAAAATAACAAACAGGTCCCTACTTCTTACATTTAGGTCCTTTCTCCGTTTCCCCGGAAAAAATGTTTTCGTCACCGAAAAAACCCGGAAAAAATGTTTTCGCCACCCAAAAAATCCGGAAAAATGTTTTCGTCACAAAAAAAAACAGATTTGTCGAAGGTTTATAACAGCTTATGGATTTGCCAACGTGTTCCTGATGACCCATTTTTTTTAGCAAACACAAAAAAAACACGGATTCAACCGCAATTTTCTAAATAAAACACGCATCGACAAATTCAGCACGGGCGCTGGTTCTTTCGACACAAAAGATTGGAATTACGTTACGCAAATTCACCGATAGCTTCTAGGCAGCCAATTTAAAAAAAAAACACCACCGAGAAAAACTGAATTTCATTTTTCGTAAGAAAATTTGGGTCAGATTTTTTCGCCGGGCGCGGCATCGCGCGCCATTCTACCTAGTTGGCAATTAATGAGAAATCATATAAGTGCTGTACATTGGTCTGTAGAATCATTTATGTGATCTACTTGTTATTATTAAATGTAATAAAAATTGTCTTACCTCAACAAAGTGTAAAAAATACATGTAAGAAAAGAAAGATAATGATTTTTATTGTCACTCCACAGACCTCTCTACACAAGAAAAGAAGTATCAAAGCGTTTATTGTTGCGGTTGTTACCCTAGAAATTCTAGACAACCGTGCCGAGTTTGTAGTCAACCTTATTTTTAGTTTTGTGTTTGCTTCTGCCTGCTAAATATAGAAAGAACATATTTAATTATCTAATTTAAAATTATGTGAAATAGTAA
The DNA here is from genome assembly GCA_036346375.1 of Guadua angustifolia. Taxonomy (NCBI): domain Eukaryota; kingdom Viridiplantae; phylum Streptophyta; class Magnoliopsida; order Poales; family Poaceae; genus Guadua; species Guadua angustifolia. Next base: position 28,520,376 of record CM070517.1, on the reverse strand, counting down.
CATGAAAAAACTCTGTGTTTATTTAAATTAAATCGAAAAATTATTTATGACAGGTTCATCACAGGAAGGAAAGAGTCCATATAACATCCTAAATTTTGCTCAAAAACCCATCCAATACCCTAAACTTTAAAACCGGTTATTTAGAGTCTCGAACATTCCAATCCCATTCGTTTAACACCCTAAGCTGATTTTGTAGGGGAAAAATCCATATAACACACTGTACTTTGCTCAAAAGTCTGTCTGATACCCTCAACTTTGAAACCGGTTATTTAGCACCATAATATTTCTATTCCAACTAACAAGATTGGAAAATTAGGGATGCTAGATAACCGGTTTCAAAGTTTAAAGTGTCAGACAGACTTTTGAGCAAACTTCAGGTTGTTATATGGACCTTTCCCTTGTAGAAGCAGCTTGGAAAGTTTAGGGTGCTAGATAACTAGTTTCAAAGTTTGGGGTATTGGACAGATTTTTAAGCAAAATTCAGAGTGTTAAACGAATGGGATTGGAAAGTTTAGGGTGCTAGATAACTAGTTTCAAAGTTTGGGGTATTGGACAGATTTTTAAGCAAAATTCAGAGTGTTATATGGAATTTTTCCTCATAGGAAATATGTATGCCATACAGAAACACAAGTTTACACTACTATAGAAAGGCTTATATAAGACGCCTCATTACAAATAGTTTTTTAAAACCAGCTATGATAAAATTAATCACAGTCAGTTTTGTTAGCATGACTATGAAAGTTACAGTATACGCTAAGAACTGTCTCTGATAAGCTAATATCAGGATGGTTTATGATACAAATCGTCTGTCAAGTATCATAGACGATTTGAACCACCAACTATCTGTGATAACACTTCCATATTATATATATCATACTAACATTTATGTGCACCAAATTCATCACCTAATAAAATCTTACAGACGATGATCGATCTCCTCCCCTAGCCCCTCGTCGACCATCTCATCCCCGAGCTCGTTGCCGGCCGCCTCATCCTCGAGCCCGTTGCACGCCTCCTCCTTAGCACGTCATTGAAGTCTCCCTAAGCCCGTCGCTGCCACCTCCCCAAGCCCATTGCCGTCGCGTCCCCGAGCCCGTTGCCATTGCCTTCCCAAGCCCTAAGGTATCTGGTCTTTGTTCCTCCATTGCTTAGGGCTAGGTGCATATGGTTTATTGATTAGCTTTCTTAGGGTTCTACTATTTTAGTGTTGTTATTTGGTTGGGTTTGACGATAGAAGAACCTGCTAGATCTAAAACTAAGTGACCAGGAGTGTCGACGATCGGGATCGCCGACCGCAAGAAGTGAGTTAGGGGTTGGTGTGATACGGGACCCGAGCTGCGCTTCACTTAGTCGGAGGAAAAGTATGGACGCGGTTATGGTCGGAGTGAGGCGACAACGAGCGGGAGACCGAGATTTATACTGGTTCGAGCCCCTGGGGAGGTAATAGCTCTACTCCAGTCGCCTTGCGGCAGTTCTTTTGGCTAATTCTGAGTACAAGGGTGTTTTTACAGCTCAAGTTCAACAATGGCTAAGTCTAAGCTCGAGCTAGGGCGCGTTGTGTGTTGTCTTCGTCTGCCCCAAAGGACTGTGTTCCCTAGGTTTTTATACCTCCTCAGCACGCAACGGCCGGGCTAGATTCCCGGGAAGTGGCCCTTGTGCACGTTGAGGGCAGCAGAATCGCTTCAACTTGTTGTACGATCATTTCGCCCCACGACCCGCGCCTTGAGCAACCATCGGTCAAATGCTTGTACCGAAATCCAAGGGCGGATCGTGGCTTCGAATAAGGGCCCGCCCGAGCTCGAGGTCGAGCGAGGCCGTGCTCGGGTCTAGCGCGCTCTAGGTCGAGCGCCTCGGCACACATCCAGGTCGAGATCGGGGGCCTCCCGAGCTCGAGGGGGTCCGTTGACCGCGCGCCAGCTGGTCAAAGGACGCCCAGCCCTCGTCAGCTAGCCCCCGAGGCTTAAGGTCATGGCCGGTACATGGGCCGACCTTGAGTCTCCATAGCCGGGATCGATTCCCAGAACTCCTTGAGGTCGAGGTCGTGCAGAATGTAACGCCAGTCTTGAGGATACGACACTGGCGCCTCTTGATCTCCGTCGCTCAGTGCGGATGCGAGCGGTTAGTGACACTGCCGTGCCTCAAACCGCCGCCCGGCCTTAATTACATCTGTCAAATCGTGGCGGCGAGTCCTCAAGCGCCATGATCTCGATTTGGCGATGGTGCGGCTTATAAACCCAAAACTCGATCTCTTGGGGAAGCTTCACCAAGGTTTTAATTCGTCTTCCAAGCCCTTCCGCCCAAGCAAAAAACCTTCCTCCCCCGCCTTCGACCGAGATCGCCGCAATCGCCATGGCCAAGCTAGGGAGGAGCACTTTGTCGCCTTCGAGGATGAAGGAACTCGAGACCCTGGGGCTGCTCGACCCATTCACATGGCGGCTTCCGGGCAACGAGACCGAGCCAACCCCGGGGACGATTTAAATCGCTCGACCGAAAGCACTTCGTTCTTCGACTGCGGACCCCGGAGAGCGAGTTCCTCTCCGTGGTCCTCACCAGCTGCGAGATCGAGCTCATAAACCTGGTGCCGAACTCCATTCTTACTCTCGCCATCTTTTCCCACCTGTGCGAGGGGTTCCTAGGAATCCTTCCCCACCCCTCGCTCTTCTTTCGGTACTTCAGCCTCTTCCGCTCCGGGAAGGACCCTGTGGTCGGGTGCCTCTATTTCCGACAGCGGACAGGGCTCAAGTGGTCCTTCCCCAAGGTCCAAGCTCGGGACTCCCTCGTCGGGCCGGGCGGCCGGTTCTACTCAAGAAAGGGGAGCTCAGACGTTTGTCACGAGGGAAAGCCCGTCGACGGGAAGAAGGGGACCCCAGAATCGGGCGACCTCGAGGACGACGAAGAGGCCATTGCCGCCATACATCTCTGTGCGAGCGCAGTCTCACTGGGCAGGCGATCGCCGTTGATTTCCTGCCGAACCGAGTGTCTCCCCTACGGAGGCGAACGCACCCATTCTACGAGATCCAGGGGCGCGTCGACCCGACACGCGAGAGTACGTTCGGTAAGCCCTTTCTCGCCGTGGTCTTGCTCGATCGCCTTCGATGGTCCTCGAAGGCGCTCCTTTTGCAGCTCGGCGAGTCTTGGTCGCCGATGATGTACGAGATGTTCGGAAATCGGCGACAACTATTCCATGGACGGCTCCATCCCAAGGAACGTGTTCGCCGAAAACCCGAGGCAAACCAATCAGACCAAGGGCACGTCTTAGTGGCCCCGAGGTTTTCTTGACCCTCTCATGCGCCGCAGGATCATCAAGAGTCGCTTGATCTGACCAAAGCGGATGCTCCCGCCGCCGAAGGGGCAAGGGCAAGAGAGGAAGAAGAGGCCTCCAGCCGCCGGAGCGGGCCACTCAAGGCGAAGAAATCCCACGTTGAGTGGGGGACCGTGCCATGGTAAGGATCCCACGGCCGAGCCCGAGCTTCAGCCTTGCGCTGACTTGCTTGCTGATGAGTTTTTCCTCTTTGTAGCAACAGAGCGCGGAGGCCGCCGCTCGACTTCGAGCCCCACTGCCCAGGTGCTCGGGCTCGAGGCCTGGGACCGCTGGCCGCTGGCGACGCTGAGCCGCCCGAGTCTTGAGGTCCCAGTGGTGGGCGTGAACGACGCGCCTCTGGCAGGCATCATGCAGAAGAAGATCTTCGCCGACCCTCGACGAGGCGGAGGCTGGTGACCCAGGTAAACCCCCAGCATCTTTAGACTGCAACGCCCCCCACATCTTTCTGGCTTAGTGTATTGAAAGCGCATCTAGGCCCCTTAATGATTTTGGTGATTAATGACAACAAGATTAAGTGACTAATGAATATTTTGAGTATGGTGAACAGATGGATATGCTCATGGAAAAGTCGCTTAAGGAAAGAGGTCCCTAAATTTGAAGAAGAAAAGGCATCGACTAAACTCAACGACTGCGTATGTATTTTTAATTTTATTGGAGTTTAAGGACGGCCGTACTATAAAGAGGGATAGGGCAAGAAATAGCTTTAGAATGATCTAATGTGCTCAAAGATGAACTCTAGTTGAAAAATGAGTCAATGTGTAAAGTCTAAGGGGCTTTTTGTTGGAAAAGGTTCGGAGTATCCGAATGCATCTTCGGAATGTCCGATTTGGACCCCTCGGCTGTTTCGGGAAATTTTTGGTTGGAATGTCCGAAATTTTGTTCGGAGTATCCGAGCTAACCCTCTCTGTTGGTCGAGCTCATTTTGGTTCGGAATGTCCGAACATAGGTTCGGAGTATCCGAGTGGACCCCCTCGGTTAGGGTTAAGTCTTTTTGGTTCGGACTGTCCGAAGTGTCGTTCGGACTATCCGAACTGTGTGTTCAGTTGCCCTAGTTCAAATTGGTTCGGACTATCCGAACATGGGTTCGGACTATCCGAACAGTGTCGGGCTGAAGTGAAAAACGGCTAGTTTTGGGAGGCCTTAAATACCTCCCCAACTCCCACCTACCAACTAAGAAGTGCATTCAATTCATTTTGAGCTGTGCTCCCTCTCACTCTTGAGCTCTAGTGTTCTTCCCTCTTGATCTCTTGATTAGCAAATCTTTTGGGGGAAATCTAGTTGAGAGTTTGAAGGCTCTAGAGGTTGTGATTCATCTTGAGCACTTGGTTCATCTTCAAGCGAATTTCTTGCCGGATCTTTTACTCTTGGAGGTTGAGGACTCCTAGACGGCTAGGAGTTGCCGGTGAGCCCCCAAGCTCGTGTGGGACGCCGCCGGAAGTTTGTGAAGGTTGAATCCACCTCCGCAAGGGAAGGATTAAAAGAAAAGTAGGTGAGTGCTTAGTGCAACACCTAGAGGATTAGGGTTGAAAGAGACCCCGGCTTTGTGCCGCCTCAACGGAGACGTAGGATCCCCTCAAGGATCCGAACTTCGGAGAAAAATCGCTGCATCTCTCTTGTTTGTAAGTTTTACACTTGTCCCCTTTTGTGCTTAGCTTAATCTTTTGGGGATCCAAGGGTTTGGTAGCTTCATGCAGTAGATATTGGGTGGATCTCTTAATCTGGAAGTTGCCCTAGCTTAGAAACTTTATTTGGTAGTAATCTAGCCTCTCAAATAACTCAGATCTACTTTTTAGGATTTTCATGAAAAGCGATTCGAGTATCCGAAAATACATTCGGACTATCCGAACCACTCGGACAGTCCGAAGGTGTTTTCGGACTATCCGAATAGTAAATTTTCATTGCACATTTAAATTTGAAAAACGCCTATTCACCCCCCCTCTAGGCGACATATCGGTCCTTTCAATTGGTATCAGAGCCAAATCTCCTTAGTTTGGCTTAACCGCTTGGAGAATTAATATGTCGCAAATAGAGAAGACTACCGAAGACCCTAACCGAACCAAGGTTGGGGACACCGGTGTCGGGGTTGCTATTCCATTTGATTATTCCTCTCTTGGTGTCTCAAGCTCCTCATCTTATGTCTCCGTGCCCACCGGTCGAGCGCCTCACTTCGATGGCACTCACTACGCGGCATGGAAACATAAGATGAAGATGCACTTGAGATCGCTTCACCCGTCTATTTGGAAGATTGTGCAAACAGGTTTCAAGCCCATTGATCCGAACAATCTCACTCCCACAGAAGATAAAGATCAACATTTCAATGATTTGGCAGTTAATGCTTTGTTCAACGCTTTGAGTGATTCCGAGTTCAACCGAGTTGATGGACTCGAGGAAGCTAAGGCCATCTGGGATAGGCTCATGGTCAGTCATGAAGGAATTTCAAGTGTCTGCGAATAAAAAATCGAGCTCATTATTGGGGAGCTAAGTCGGTTCACTTTGGAAGAAGGAGAATCATATACCAAGATGTTTGACCGCTTGATGGTGCTTGTAAATCAAGCGAAGGGTCTTGGGAGCACCGATCTCACTGACAAAGCTGTTGTCAAAATCATTCTTCGTGTGATCACCCCCACCAACCGCAATTTGGTTCAACTCATCCGTGACCGGCCAAACTTTGACACTTTGACACCTCATGACGTCATTGGCCGGCTCATGATGGACGAAATGATGGTGATGGAAGCGGAAGTTGTGGAAGAACTCAAGTCCGGGAAGAAAAAGGGCATCGCTTTAAAGGCCGTCAAGGTTGCGCGCCAAGCCGAAGAAAGCACAAGTGAGGACGAAGAGTCTAATGGTCCATTGACAAATGAAGACATGGCCCTATTTGTGCGAAGGTTCAACAAGTTCTTCAAGAAGAAGAATTTCAAACAAGAAGGTCAATCAAAGAAATATGGAAGAAAATCAAAGGGGAGACACTCCACAAGAAGATGCTATGAATGCGGCGAAACCGGCCATTTCATTGCCGAGTGCCCGCATAAGGAAAGTAAAGATGAGAAGCCGTACAAGAAGGACAAGTACCGGGGCAAGGACAAGGAGAAGAGCAAGAAGTACAAGGGCAAAGGTCGTGCCTACATTGGAAAGGAGTGGAACTCCGACACCGACTCCAACTCCGACTCCGACTCCGAGTCAAACTCTGACGAGGAAGGAGGAATTGCCTCCGTCGCCATCGCCGTGCCTACCACCTCAACAACGTCGAAGAGCCTCTTCGACAACTTGAGCGATGACGACGACAACGTTCCTATGTGCCTTATGGCAAAGGGGCACAAGGTATCATCAAAAGACTCTACTCCCTCCATTGCTAATGAATGTCTAGATGAGCACGATAGTGATAGTGATGATGATGATATTAACACTGTGCTTAAATCCATGAAGAATTTCGACATTCACAAATTAAACTTGCTCTTAAAAGACATTGAAAAATTAGAGGAAGTTGTTAAACAAAAGGAAGCTACTCTTGAGGCTCAAGAGGATTTACTCATCCTCGAAAAGGAGAAAAATCGTGAGCTAGAGAAGAGCTTATCTTTTGAAAGAGAGAAGAATGAGGAATTGGTTAAGAACTTAAAAGTAACAAAATCCGAGGTGACTAGTCATGAGATCACCTACGCTTCACTCGAAGAGGAACTTGCGAAGTCGAAAGATGCTTGCAAGGCTCTTGAGTTGAAGCTTGTTGATCTCAAGAATAGCCCTCCGATTACCTCATCCATTAGTTCTAATTCCTTTTCACCCTCTACTAGCAATGGTTGTGCTAGATGCTTCAATATAGATGTTAATACTTGTGCCACTAACCTTGAGACATTGCAAGTATTAGCATATGAGAATGAGAAGCTCAAGGGATTGCTTGAAGATGGACTTCAAATGTCCTACAAGGCAAGTAAGGGACTAGAGGAGTTCCTAGGTAAGCATCAAGGTAATACTATGAAGTATGGGCTTGGATATACTCCTCCCAAAGGAAAAAAGAGTAATATTATGATTGCTCCGTTGACCAAGCCCATCCAATTCGTTAAGAGCAAGGAAAACTCTAAGTACAAAACTCATTCTACTTTCTTTGCCTCATATGTACTTAAGAGAACTAACCATGGTCGTGTAGTTGCATGTCCCATTGGGGGTAGACCCAAAGATTCATCTAATGTGCGATCTATTTGGGTTCCCAAATCACTTGTTGCTAACGTGCGTGGACCTAAACAAGTTTGGGTACCAAAGAGCAAAAACTAAATTTCATTTTGTAGGCCTACATCTCTGGTGGATCAAGTTGGATTTTGGATAGCGGATGTACGCATCATATGACCGGAGAAAGGGCGATGTTCGCACATTTGGAGGTTAATGGATCGAATAGTGAAAGCATCATTTTTGGCGATAATGGAAAAGGTGAAGTGGTAGGTTTAGGTAAAATCCTAATTACCAATGATTTTCATATAAATAATGTTTTGCTTGTTGAATCACTAAACTACAATTTGTTGTCCGTTGCGCAATTATGTGAAGCGGGCTACAATTGTGTATTTAGTAATAAGGGTGTGGATGTCATTAAGAGGGATGATGGTTCGATAGCCGTTAAGGGTCGTTTAAAGGGAAATCTCTATCTCATCGACTTCAATACGGATAGAGTGAACCTTGAAACGTGCTTAATGGCTAAGTCTAGCATGGGTTGGCTATGGCATCGCCGGCTTACCCATGTTGGTACGAGGAACCTTCACAAACTCATAAAGGGCAATCACATCCTTGGGCTAACGAATATTGTCTTTGAGAAAGATAGGGTGTGTAGCGCGTGTCAAGCGGGGAAGCAAGTTGGAGCTACTCATCCCGCGAAGAATGTGATGACCACCTCGAGACCCTTGGAGATGCTACACATGGACTTGTTCGGCCCGATCGCCTACATAAGCATTGGTGGAAACAAGTATGGTTTAGTTATTGTTGATGATTTTTCTCACTTTACTTGGGTGTTTTTCTTGCATGACAAAAGCGGCCCAAGGAAGCTTGAAGAAATTCATGAGAAGGGCTCAAAATGAGTTCAAGTGAAGATCAAGAAAATTCGATGACAACGGCACGAATTCAAGAATACCGGTGTTGAGGAGTATCTCGATGAAGAAGGCATCAACACGAAGTTCTCGGCTCCTTATTCTCCTCAAGAATGGGGTGGCCGAGAGGAAGAATCGAACTCTCATCGAGATGGCGCGCAAGACGATGCTTGATTTAATACAAGGTCTCCGAGCATATTCAGGCGGAGGCCGTCAACATCATGTGCCACAGCTCCAACCGCTATATCTCCACAAGTTGTTGAAAAAAGACGGCAGACGAGCTACTTACCGGGAAGAAACCCAATGTATCCTATTTCCGAGTCTTCGGGAGCAAATGCTACATCCTCAACAAGAAAGCTAAGTCGTCTAAATTTGCTCCTAAAGTAGATGAGGTTTCTTACTTGGATATGGATCAAATGCCTATGCATACCGAGTTTTCAACAACTCCACCGGTGTGGTTGAAATTTCACGTGATGTGACATTTGATGAAACTAACGGTTCTCAAGTAGAACAAGTTGATCGTGCTGTGATTGACAGGGAAGAGCCCCCGTGCGACGCAATCAAGAAACTGGCAATTGGAGAAGTAAGGCCACTTGAGGAAGATGTAATGCCAAGCGCTTCAACTCAAGGAGTTCATGACGCGACGATGGACGCTCCGGATGATACTCCTTCGTCTTCAATGCGAGCTCAAGACGGCTCGAATGCCACTCAAGACGATGAGGGTCCCATCCAAAGAACCAACGCAACCGTACCTCATCCAAGAGTCCATCAGAGTGTACAACGAGATCACCCGGTCGACAATATACTTGGAGACATTAACAAGGGAGTATCTACTAGATCTCGTGTCGCTAATTTTTGTGAATTTTACTCCTTTGTGTCTTCTCTTGAACCGCTTAAGGTAGAAGAAGCTCTCCAAGATCCGGATTGGGTGATGGCCATGCAAGAGGAGTTAAATAACTTCGAACGAAACCAAGTGTGGAAGCTTGTCGAAAGGCCTAAACAAAATGTGATTGGAACCAAGTGGGTCTTTCGGAACAAGCAAGATGAGAACGGAATAGTGACGAGAAATAAAGCCCGGTTAGTTGCTCAAGGCTTCACGCAAGTCGAAGGTTTGGATTTCGATGAAACGTATGCTCCCGTAGCTAGGCTTGAATCTATTAGAATATTACTTGCCTTTGCTACTCACCATGATTTTAAGTTGTATCAAATGGACGTGAAAAGCGCTTTCTTGAATGGACCACTCTCCGAGATGGTCTATGTTGAGCAACCACCCGGCTTCGAAGACCCGAACCATCCGGACCACGTCTACTTCCTACACAAGGCTCTCTACGGACTTAAGCAAGCTCCGAGAGCGTGGTTCGAGTGCCTTCGTGATTTTCTTCTCGGTCAAGGTTTTGTAGTCGGAAAGGCCAACCCCACTCTCTTTACTAAACATATTGATAATGATTTATTTGTATGTCAAATATATGTTGATGACATCATCTTCGGATCTACTGATGAACACTTGTGCAAGGAATTTAGCAGGATCATGACTAAGAGATTTGAGATGTCCATGATGGGCGAGTTGAAGTTCTTCCTCGGTTTTCAAGTCAAGCAACTTAAGGAAGGAACCTTCATATGCCAAACAAAGTACATTAAGGACATGCTCAAGAAGTTCGGTATGGAGAACGCCAAGCCAATCAAGACGCCAATGCAAGCCAACGGGCATCTAGACCTCGACAAAGAAGGTAAACCGGTCGTCCAAAAGGTATATCGCTCGATGATCGGTTCCCTACTTTATCTTTGTGCATCTAGGCCCGATATTATGCTTAGTGTGTGCATGTGTGCACGGTTTCAAGCCGCTCCTAAAGAGTGTCACATGGTGGCCGTAAAGAGAATCTTGAGATATTTAGTGCACACTCCTCATTTTGGGCTTTGGTATCCTAAAGGTTCATCTTTTGAATTAGTTGGCTATTCCGATGCGGATTATGCCGGATGTAAGGTGTATAGGAAGAGTACCTCGAACTTGTCAATTCTTAGGTAGATCACTTGTCTCTTGGTCCTCTAAGAAGCAAAATTCGTAGCCTATCCACGTACCGGTTTAATATATAGTCACGGAGTTGTTGTGCGAATTGCTTTGGATGAGACAAACTCTAAATGATTATGGCCTAACCTATAACCATGTGCCACTTTTGTGTGACAATGAGAGTGCCATAAAAATTACCAACAACCCAGTCCAACACTCCCGTACAAAGCATATCGATATCCGCCATCATTTCCTAAGAGACCTTTCCACCAAAGGCGATATTGAAATTCAACATGTGAGCACAATTGACCAATTAGCCGATATATTTACCAAGCCACTTGATGAGAAGAGGTTTTGTGATTTGAGGAGTGGACTAAATATTCTAGACTCTCGCAATTTGGCTTGAAACATGCTCACGTTGATTGGTGATTGAAAAATGTCTTAGAAAACCTTATTCTCTTTATTTGTCCTATCTTATTGTGTTTGTTGGTTTTTGATCTTCGGATCTTGTCAATCATCTTGTGATCATGGTTTGAAGTGTTGTATGGCTTGCTGATCACTTGATGACTTGACTCATTAGGTCATCTCATCTATTTCTCGCTCCGGAGTCATTCCGGCCTTTGTTCAATGCCATCTCGAGAAAAGCAGTTGGATCGTCCAAATTCCATTCGGACTATCCGAACTGGTTCTGACTATCCGAACTTAAGTTCGATTGTCCGGTGGGGCCTCGGGCTTTTAAGCCGCCTGACCCTCTCTCTTCCTCTTTTCTTCCCTCACTCCATATTTTCGGTTTCTCTCTCCTCTACTCGCCCCAACACTCGGATCTAGGTTTTGGCCGAGTTTTTTTGGATTGAGGGCTCCAAGACCTTCCCAAGGGCTAGGATTCCTCTCCATCAAGCTTGTGCCCTAGTTTTGCCTTGGGAACCGGTTTTCTCATCTCCAAAAGGTTGGTTCAAACCTCTCCTAATGCCGATTATTTTCATATTTATTTTGAGAACCCTTGGACTCTAGACCATCCTAGACCTTGCTAGGATAGTCATCCTATGATTAGATCTTAAATTTGTTGAATTATCACCGGATTGAAAATTTAGGGTTTGTGAATCGTCACCTCGGAATGTCCGAGTTTCCATTCGGAATGTCCAAGAGGTTCGGACTATCCAATGAAAACTTCGGACTATCCGAAAAACCCTCGGACTATCCAAGATAACCCGGACTATCCAAAAATGTGACTTCATTTCAACTCTTTATTGTTCATCTAGGTTATAATTAGTGTCTAATCTTGCTTCAACCCTTGTATACTTTTAGATGGATCCCACTCAGGGTGGCAACCCTCGCTCTAGTCATGCTGACATCGATGCGGCTCGCTCGAAGAAGGCTAGGCATGATCTTCCCACCGGTGGCTCCTCGGTGGCCCCCGCTGATCCTCCTCAAGACTCCCCTCCGAAGTCTCCTTCCGCTCAGTCAGCCAGAAGACAAAAGCGCCAAGCCATTCGCAAAAGGAAGAAAACTGGTCATAAGGGTGCTTCAAGTCATGGTGGTGGTGAACAAGGGGACGAGGGTCAGGGAGGCAGTGGTACTGAGGATCCTAGGACTGCTATGCCTAGGTTGAGGGCAGCTAAGTGTGCACTCGGTGGCACGGAAGGTGCTTGTTGATTGGACTATTGGAGATTCACCCTGCCCGTCGTGCTACTCCAATGGGTGTGACTCCAAAGAAGAAGATCGACTACTGTGTTGGGCAAGGGAGAGGCAAAGAAGTTCGTCAGCACAGGAGTCAGGATCCCCTGTTATATTTGCAAGAAGACTATGTGGATAAGCGGTTCTGGAATCACTTCCAACAGGATTTCTACGACTCTTTGATTGCTGAGAAAAAGAACCCAGTGGCATTGATGCAGTACATTGACTGGGATTACATGGCACAAAGCAGAGGACACGAGATTCAATGAGGTGATTGCTGCCAGAGCGCCACAATCTGAGAGAGATTATGTCCTTCGTGCAAATGGAACAATGAAGTCGTGGTACGATTCTATGCGACCGTATGTAAACACATTAATCGATGAGTGCACCATGTGGTTCATGGTTGATGAGCTATACTATTCCGTGACCAAGGCTCAGTTTGCTGACTGCATTGGAGTCAACACTGAAGGCTGGGAAAACTTGGACAAATTGCATTTTTTTTATTCTGCCAGCATAAATGATTTGACTCCTTTATATGACGAATCTCAGAACTTCAAGCTGGGCACCACAAAAGGTTTGAAGCCTTTTTATGCTATCCTGTACAAGTTGCTGAGGAAGACCCTGTGGCCCAAGGAGGGAGACGCCACCAACATCAGTTCCTACTCTAGGAACCTGCTTTTGAGGATTGGTGAGGGTTCTAGGCCATTTGATGTGTTTGACTTTATTTGGCAAGAGATACGCCTCAACTCACTCAGCCCGCGTAGCAGTTGTGGATTCGCTCCATATGTGATGTGTATGGTTGAGAGTATCTCAGGCTTGTGGTTTGCCAAGGATGTGGAGCATGTGCCGTACCGTGTTCGTGTGATCAAGGCTCCACCTCCTCCAGTTCAGCCAGTTCCTCCTCCTTCAGCGCCCACGACCAGGTCAGGTGCCACGTCAGCGAGACCCTCTGCAGATGATCCTTCTTCCCAAAGCGGCTCCATCAAGAACATGCTTCGTGCTATCTTTTGTCTTGGGATCAAGAATCACAAGAAGATCAAGCAGATGAATGAGAAGATCACCGACACTCGCCGTCAGCTTAATGTCATAAAAGGGAAGCTAAATCTGTCTTGCTCTTCAGAATCCGAGTCAGAGTCTGATTCAGCGACAGTTGATTCGGCGACGGATTTTTTTGACCTTCCGCCACTTGGCGCCTCATCGGTGACGATGAGGGCGACTCAAGATATGTCGGCTCAGAGAACGAGCGAGGCATTTAAGATGATGGCGAGGAGTGACCCTTTTGGTGCCTTGATGCCAAAGGGGGAGTGAGGAGATTAGATTTCTTAAGATTAGTTTTATCTTTCGTTTTTGCTTGGTTGGTTGCTTAGTTTGCTTTGTGTTTTATTAAACTTGTGCTTTTTGTCGTTGCTGGTGGAAGCTTAGTATGTTTAGTTGAACTATTGTTGCGTATATTGGTTTGCTTGTTGGATACTTGATATTAATAGCTTAATTCCATTTCTCTTTAGCAATGCATTTGTGTGATATCATGTCATATTTATTTATGCAAATTATCTGTCATATTTCTTGTTATATTCTCTCGAAAACAGAAATTTAGGGGGAGCTCTCGCAAAATTTCCCGTAAATATGTGCGTTTGACATTCCACTCAAACTATTTCAATGCACACATTTAGGGGGAGCTTCCCGTGTATTTGGTTTTCCAAATACTCTCTCAATTCAAATTTTAATCATAAATCTAATTGTGTTGTCATCAATTCACCAAAAAGGGGGAGATTGAAAGCGCATCTAGGCCCCTTAATGATTTTGGTGATTAATGACAACAAGATTAAGTGACTAATGAGTATTTTGAGTATGGTGAACAGATGGATATGCTCATGGAAAAGTCGCTTAAGGAAAGAGGTCCCTAAATTTGAAGAAGAAAAGGCGTCGACTAAACTCAACGACTGCGTATGTATTTTTAATTTTATTGGAGTTTAAGGACGGCCGTACTATAAAGAGGGATAGGGCAAGAAATAGCTTTAGAATGATCTAATGTGCTCAAAGATGAACTCTAGTTGAAAAATGAGTCAATGTGTAAAGTCTAAGGGGCTTTTTGTTGGAAAAGGTTCGGAGTATCCGAATGCATCTTCAGAATGTCCGAGTTGGACCCCTCGGTTGCTCGGGAAATTTTTGGTTCGGAATGTCCGAAATTTTGTTCGGAGTATCCGAGCTAACCCTCTCTGTTGGTCGAGCTCATTTTGGTTCGGAATGTCCGAACATAGGTTCGGAGTATCCGAGTGGACCCCCTCGGTTAGGGTTAAGTCTTTTTGGTTCGGACTGTCCGAAGTGTCGTTCGGACTATCCGAACTGTGTGTTCAGTTGCCCTAGTTCAAATTGGTTCGGACTATCCGAACATGGGTTCGGACTATCCGAACAGTGTCGGGCTGAAGTGAAAAACGGCTAGTTTTGGGAGGCCTTAAATACCTCCCCAACTCCCACCTACCAACTAAGAAGTGCATTCAATTCATTTTGAGCTGTGCTCCCTCTCACTCTTGAGCTCTAGTGTTCTTCCCTCTTGATCTCTTGATTAGCAAATCTTTTGGGGGAAATCTAGTTGAGAGTTTGAAGGCTCTAGAGGTTGTGATTCATCTTGAGCACTTGGTTCATCTTCAGCTTAATTTCTTGCGGATCTTTTTACTCTTGGAGGTTGAGGACTCCTAGGCGGCTAGGAGTTGCGGTGAGCCCCAAGCTCGTGTGGGGCGCTTGCGGAAGTTTGTGAAGGTTGAATCCACCTCCGCAAGGGAAGGATTAAAAGAAAAGTAGGTGAGTGCTTAGTGCAACACCTAGAGGATTAGGGTTGAAAGAGACCCCGGCTTTGTGCCGCCTCAACGGAGACGTAGGATCCCCTCAAGGATCCGAACTTCGGAGAAAAATCGCTGCATCTCTCTTGTTTGTAAGTTTTACACTTGTCCCCTTTTGTGCTTAGCTTAATCTTTTGGGGATCCAAGGGTTTGGTAGCTTCATGCAGTAGATATTGGGTGGATCTCTTAATCTGGAAGTTGCCCTAGCTTAGAAACTTTATTTGGTAGTAATCTAGCCTCTCAAATAACTCAGATCTACTTTTTAGGGATTTCTCGCGAAGAGCAGTTCGGAGTATCCGAAAATACATTCGGACTATCCGAACCACTCGGACAGTCCGAAGGTGTTTTCGGACTATCCGAATAGTAAATTTCCGTTGCGCATTTAAATTTGAAAAACGCCTATTCACCCCCCCCTCTAGGCGACATATCGGTCCTTTCATGTATGCTCTTGATCGCAGACCTTGAGCGCCCGAGCTCGAAACTTGCCCATTTTGACGATGGCTGTTATCCAGGGTGAGTCCGAGTCCGAGGAGGAGGACACATTCGAATTGGTCCCGCGCCGCCTCTCGCGCCCAACGCGAACTCCGTCAGGGTCGTCGAGCCTGGTTCCGGCCGGCGAGTTCGACCAAGGCCTCGACGACACGGACGATGACGAGCCCCAGCCCGCAACCAGCGCGGACTTTGACACCGGCGAGGCCTATGACGCAGCTGTTGACCATGACGCATCTGCCGACGTTGTCTCTCCCGGTGCCGCCATGAGGAGGACACTCGAGCCCAGCGGCGCGCCGGCGATACCGAGCTCCTCCGCCACGGCCGCTCCAGCGTTGAGGCGCGGACGCCCGGCCACCGAAGGTGACCAGCCGCATGGTGCTCCGCAGATCTTTTCGGTGTGGTCGCTTGTGTCCGAGGCCGCAGGCCCCGTGCCGTGGAGGTCGAGGATGCCGCGGCGGACCCGCCGCCATTCCTTGGTGCCGGAGGCAGTGAGGCCCGACCACGGAGGTCGGGATCGATCTCGCCGCCGACCCTCCCCATTGCCGAGTTGAGTCCTTTGGAAGAGGCAATGGAAGACCGAGCCGCCATCGGGCGGGAGTCTGCCCCTGCCCAAGCGCGCCCAGTAACCATGGCGGCCCGGCCCAACACGGCGGCCGATGAGGAGGAGGAGATCCTCGCTATCGCACGGACGACCATGATGAATTTACCGTGCACGCTGGAGGGCCATCTCCGGAGGTAAGGGTCTTCTGCAAGACGCCGTAGTTCGTAGCCTGAGCTCCTTGTCCACTCACATTTTGGGCCCCCCTTTTGTCGTGAAGGTGATCGACCTTGCCTCTCGCGGGCTACAAGGCCTTCAAGAGCATGCTGACGTGCTGAGGGGCCTCCTGAACGTGATAGAGGCGCGGGAGGTCGAGCGCTCCAAGCTCATCAGGACCATAGAGGTCGAGCAGGGGGAGCTCGAGCAGCAGGCCCAAGAGCTCGACGATCTGCGCCAGACGATGAGGGCGCAGGAGGTAGCCCACGCGGCAGAGCTCGAGCAGGCCAGGGCCTCCGAACGCGACCACGGCTTTAAGGCCGTGGAGCAAGAACGCGCACGGTCGGCCAAGGCGCTCGAGGCCGAGCGGGCTAAAGTTGAAGCTCTGGAGAAGGCTGCTGCCGAGCTGACGTCTCCCCCGCCGAAGGCGTCCCCCGAGCTCGAGGCCAAGGTCCTGGAACTCGAAGAGAAGCTTGGGCACGCCAACAAGGCGGTCGAGGACGAGCGCGCCAAGGTCGAGGCACTGGAGAAAGCCGCCGCGGACCGGTCGTCCTCCTCGGCGAAGGCGTCCCCCGAGCTCGAGGCCAAGCTCTCGGAGCTCGAAGGGAGACTTGAGCGCGCCAAAAAGGCGGCGACGAGCGCGATGGCCCAACTCCAAGATTTAACGGCGCCGAGTGCGGATGCTCCACGGTGGCCCTTCGTAACTGTGAGTGAGCTATCGACCCTGAGGGCCAAGGTCGCCGAGCTCGAGCAAGAGAAGCTTGCCCGCGAGATGGCCGAGCTGTAAAAGACGTTATAAAGCAAGTAATGTTCCAATAGAAAACAGATCGTTTTGTTTGGGGGAACGAGGAAACCTTGTCCCTGATTTAAATTCATAGTTGCGGATACTTGTCCCTCCGGCTTTGCTCGTTTGCCACGCTCGCGCTCTCTTGGTCGTGCGCCGATAGGATAGCCTTATCCAGCCCCCGTTGGGCCCGAGGTCGAGCGACGCGTGCCTTGGGCACAAGACGTAGACACGGACGAGCGGCCACGACCTGTAGAGTAGAGGAAAAAGCCCGCAAGGGGAGTGACACAAAGCGAGCCCGCTAAGCGAATGGCCACACTCAGGTTAATGCTCGAGCAACCATCACGACCATGCGCATTTGCTCAACAGCCAAAGTGGCGAGGCCCTCGGCTCGGGCCCGGGCACAGGGGAGAGCTAGATCGCGAAGAGGTTCGGCTTACGTTTAGCTCGTCCACTGGGGTGAACGTCAAGCCCGCGACACGTAGACCAAGAGCAAACGTGCTGCGCGCGAAAGGTCGTGCTCGAACACAAAAAAGGCTCGTACAAAGAATGGTAACAACACAACTGGAAGCAATCATAAAGGGTGAAAAAGGAGCAATCAGCTTTATTGAAATGTAAGGTATAGAGTTTACACATAAAATTTCTGAAGCTGATCTATGTTCCACGAGCTAGAGAGCTCCCTGCCATCGGGCATCGCTAGCCGGTAAGCCCCCGTGCGATCTGTTGAAACGACTCTATAGGGGCCCTCCCACCGTGGGGACAACTTGTTGGTGCTGGACGAGCCCTGAATCCGTCTCAGGGCTAAGTCCCCAACAAGGAGCTTCCTAGGTCGAGCTTGCAGGTAATGCGTTGATCGTAGCAGTGCACGGCATCTTACTTCTTCCGCGAGGGTAAGGTCGAGAGACCGTTCGTGCTCGAAGTCGACTTGGTCGACAAAGTCGACTCTGGCAGAGCCCAACAGAACCTCGGGAGGCGGGGCGGCCAAGATCGAACACGAGCTGGAAGGGTGTGTACCCCGTGGCTCGGCTTGTCGTGGTACGGATAGACCATAGGACGGTGGGAAGTTCGTCCACCCAGGTCTTGCCATAGCGTTCGAGCTCATCTGCAACTCGTTTCTTAATGCCCTGGACGATTTGCATGCGCTTCCATTGCTCCGTTGCTCTAAGGGTGAGCCACCGAAGCGAAGCATATTTTGATGCCGAGTTCCTCGCAAAACTCCTGGAACAACTCACTAGTAAACTGGGTACCGTTGTCAGTGATAATTTTGCATGGAACCGTGCACGGTGACCACGAACAAGTTTAAAAACGAATCGCCGCTCGGCGGTGATGGTCGAGACTGGTTCGGCTTCGATCCACTTGGTGAAGGTGTCGATGGCAACGAACAGGAACTTCTTTCCCCCGACCGCTTGGGGAAAAGGGCCGAGGATATCTAGCCCCCATGTCGAGAAGGGCCAGGCGAGCGGGATGGTCTGGAGCGCGTAGGCAAGCTGGTGCGACTTCCGGGCGTGGAATTGGCATGCACGGCAAGTGCGGACGACATCACGAGCATCTTGAAGAGCCGTTGGCCAATAATACCCCATGCGGAAGGCCTTGCCGACCATCGTCCTGTACGAAGAATGTGCTCCACAGAGGCCCGAATGGATGTCGTTTAGTAGGTACTTACCTTCCTCCGTGGAGACGCACCGCGCCAGGATGCCGGAAACATGCCGCCTGTAGAGCTTCCCTTCGACGAGCGTGTATAGACTCGCCCGGCGCTTGATCCGGCTCCTCTCGGTAGGGTCGGGTGGTAGGTCGCCCCGCGTAAGGAAATCACAGATGGATTTGGCCCAGGAAGGTGTACCTTCGACCGCCACGAGCAAGGCCTCCTGCTCGGAGATCGAGGGAGCCGCCAGCGTCTCTAGGATGATGTCGGGTGGGACCTCGTCATCGGAGGAGGCGAGCTTGGAGAGGAAATCGGCGCTGGAGTTGTCCTTCCTGGGGATGTGCTTGAGCTCCAAGTTCTGAAACCACTTCTCCATTTTGCGCACCTCGGCAAGGTATTTCGCCATCGAGTCTCCCGAGCATTGGTACTCCTTGTTGTACTGGTTGACGACGAGCTGGGAGTCGCCTTTTACGACCAACCGGCGCACGCCCAAAGCCTTGCAAGCTCGGAGGCCCGCCAAGAGAGCTTCGTACTCTGCCACATTATTGGTCGCCGTGAACCCAAAACGAACCACGTACCTCAGCTCGCCGCCGTGCGGTGTGAGAATAAGGATGCCAGCCCCCGGGCGCTTGAAGGACCTCGAGCCGTCGAAGAACATGACCCAAGGCTTTTAGTCCTCGACCTCGGCTCGGCAGATTACGACACCGCCGACCACGAAGTCGGCGAGCACTGTGACTTGATGGTCGTTCGGCGACGACACGGACATCGAACGCGCGCCACTCCATAGCCCACTTGGCGACGCGCCCGCCGTCGTCTGGGTTTCGCAAGATGTCTCCAAGCGGGAAGTTGCTCGAGACGACCACGGAATGCGCCTGAAAATAGTACCAGAGCTTGCGCGACGCCATGAGGAGAGCATACAACAGCTTCTGCACCTGTGGGTAGCGCTCCTTCGGGCCGTGCAAGACCTCGCTGACGTAATAAATTGGGTCTTCTTGAGACCCTGATTCGCCACCAGATGGCAGCGACGGCGTGGGCGGTGGCCGCGAGGTAGAGCAGCAACCTCTCGCCAGGTTGTGGTGTTGTAAGGAGGGGTGGGGACGACAGGTATACCTTCAGCTCGTCGAAGGGCCGCTGCGCCTCCGGAGTCCACTCGAAGCCCCCGTGCCTGCGCAGAGTTTGGAAGAATGGGAGCCCGCGCTCGTCGAGCCTCGAGATGAACTTCTTTGAGGCGGCCATGCGGCCGGTGAGGCTCAGACCGCTTGATCGAGGTCGGGCGCCATCTTCTCGATCGCCTCGATCTTCTCGGTCAGACCAACCCCGAGCCCCGATCATGTAGCCGAGCACCTTGCCCGACGCCGCGCTGAACACGCACTTTTCGGGATTGAGCTTGATCTTGTGCCTGTTTAGGTTGGCGAAGGTTTCCTCGAGGTCGCGAACGTGGTCGCCCTCGGAGGGGCTCTTGACGATGATGTCGTCCACGTAGACCTCAAGGTTTCGCCCGATCTGGGGCTCGAATGTCTTGGTCATCAGACGTTGAAATGTGGCCCCCGCATTGCGCAGACCAAATGACATTGTCGTATAGCAATAGGTGCCAAACGGTGAGATGAAGGAAGTCTTGCTCTCGTCGTCAACCGCCAGCTTGATCTGGTGGTAACCCGAGTAAGCATCCAAGAAGCTCAACATCTTGGCATTTGCGGTGGAGTCGACGATCTGGTCGATGCGCGGAAGCGGGAAGTTATCTTTCGGGCAAGCCGAGTTCAACCCCGTATGGTCGACGCACATTCTCCACTTTCCTCCCTTCTTCTGCACGATGACCGGATTGGCCAGCCACTCGGAGTAATTAACCTCACGGATGAAGCCGGCCTTCAGGAGCTTGTCGAGGTTCTCCTTGATGACCGCGACCTTCTCCGGGGAGAAACGACGCAGCTTCTGGCGCACAGGTCGAGAGCCGGGTCTCACCTGCAACTTGTGCTCGATCACCTCCCTCGGGACGCCGGGCATGTCCGCGGGTTCCCAAGCGAATATACCCTTGTTGGCGCGAAGGAAGGTGACGAGCTCGAGTTCCTATTTGGAACTCAGCTCGGCCGAGACGTGGATGCACTTGGTCGGGTCGCCCTCCTCGAGTGGCACAGCCTTCGTCGCCCCACTGGGCTGGATCGCCGCCGCGGCATTCTTTTGCCGCCGCCGGACATGTTACCGGGCAAGATACCGCAATAGCCAAGGCCTTGGTCTCACACCCATGCGCCGCCTGCAGGTCGCCCCGCACGGTGATGATGCCGTTCGGGCCAGGCAGCTTCATACATCGATGTCCATATTGGTTGGCCGCCATAAACTTGACCAAGGCAGGCCGCCCGAGAATGGCGTTGTACGGGAGGTCACCCTCGACCACCTCGAAGGTGACCAGCTCGGCGTGGAAGTTGTCCGAGTCCCCGAAGGTCACGGGCAAGACCACCTACCCCAGGGGAATGGTCGAGCTCCTGGGAATGATCCCGAAGAAGGGTATGGCGACGCTCTTGACCTTTGACCGGGGAATCTGCATCCGGTCGAGTGCTCCTGCTTGCAGCAAGTTTAGAGAGCTGCCGCCGTCGACCATGACGCTACCGACCATGTATTGCCGATGGTCGGGTCACGACCAAGGCGGTCTTGAGTCTCGAGCCATACAGGGCGTCCTCCGGAGAGAAGGTGATGGTGGTCGGCCCACTTGCGGATCGCTCGATGGGCCTTCCAATGAGACACAGTAGATGGTTCATGCGGCGGCTTTGACCTCACGCTCGATGGTAAGCCGACGAGCCGCCAAAGATGACATCGATCGGCGCTTCGCCTCGCTGAAACTCTAAATCGAGGTCGTCGTGCTCGCGCGCGGCGTTTACCTGTCGATCGATCGTCATCGCCGAGAACACGGGCATCTCGCCCCGCCCATCATAGAAGGCGTCCAGTTTGCCTTGCCAGGCCCTGCAGGCCCGCAGGTCGTGGCCGGCCGCCCTATGAAACAGGCAGAACTTAGCCTCATCATAACCCGAGCGCCTCTCGGCCCCCTGTGGCCGGGCATCGGCCCGCTGAGGCCCAGGTCGTTGGCCCTCTTGCTGGGGCTGGTTCTGCGCCTGACGAGGCCGAGGCCGACCTTGGTGAGGTTTGGAGCCCTCTCGAGCCTGACCTCGGACCTCGAGGACCTCGCGCTGGCCGTCCGCCGATACGATCACCCGTGGCAGACCGCCGCCGCCCCGACGGTCACGCTTCCGCTTCTTATCTGTGGTGCCGTGGTGGCGCCCACGAATTGACGGTGGCCTCCGTTTGGTTTAGACCAAGCTTACCTTGGTCGTAGTCGCGTTCAGTGATTGCGTCGTCGCGTCGCGATATCGCTCGCCATGCGTAAAAGTTTGTTGACGCCGAGCCTCGAGGTGATCTCGTGTCTTGATGAAGGCGCCGATCGCGACGCCGAACTTGAATGCCTTGATGACGGCCGTCGGAGATGCTCGGAATCGGGTTCCTTGTGCGGATAAATCGCCGCACAAAATCACGCAATGGCTCATTCATGCCTGGATGACACGATCCAGTCCTTCTCCTCCCGACCGCTCGTAACAACTCAAAGTTGGAGCGGAGGGCATTTCGATTTGGCGCCACGGCTGAAGGAACCAGTTTACGGTTGAAAAGCCAGTCCTCGCGGCCCGCCCAAAGACGGTCGGAGGTAGTTTGCCATCACTACTCGTCCCCTCCGCCGCCAGATGGCGGTCGAGTAGATGGACAAGAACTCGCCGGATTCTTAGTCCCATCGAAGCGCTCGATCAGCGCGGGCTTGAACCGAGCCGGCCACCGACGCGGCGAGACCGTCGAGACGCCATGCGACCATAGGTCGACAGTCTTGGCCGGTGTGGTCATCACCGACAAGGTCCCTGCTGCTGCCGGATTCGGAGTCGAGGCTCCCCCGGTGGCCCGACCTTCGGTGGGAACGACTGCGGTGCCGGGCGCGGGAATCACCTGGTAGGTAGCGCAAGCGGTTCTGGACCTTACGGTGCCTGGGCGTAACGTCCGGGGAGAGGTCCGCAGACCTGCTGCCGGTCGACTCGGAGTTCGTGTGGCCTGGCTCGGGCCTGGGCCTGGGCCTGCTTGGTGCGGTGCCCGCAGGGCACCGGCGCGCCTGTGTCAAAGCCTCATCCCGAGCCCGCCGCCGGGGCCAACTCTCGCTGGAGGCGTTTGATGGAGTCTGGCGACGGCGGCGAACGTGTTGTCATCACTTTTCGGGAGCGGGTCCCCGTGCCGACCGGTCTTTGCGGAGGCGCGACCTCGGTCGCAGCCCGATCGAGTTCTTCGGCCAGGGCTCGGCCAAAGAGCTCCGACCTTGCCCTATCGGGGTCGGCCATGACCCGGGCGATAGCGCGGAGGCGCTCCCCCGTGAGAGGGAGCCTGGGGGGCCCAGAGGACGTGCTGGCCCCCTCCTGGGCCTCCCGTCGGAGGGCGGTTATGGCTTGGTTGATGGCGACGTGCACCATCCGGCGGGTGTCTTCAGGGGTCTGCGGATCACGGTCATCCGCATTTCCCTCCGCGCCTTGGCCATCCGCCATCAGAACGTGCTGCTCGAGGGGCGGCGGCGAAGGCGTAAACAGGGACACGGAGTCGGAGTCCGTGCCCGAATCCATGCTTGAGGAAAGTCCGTCGATGAAGTGCGCCATGCTCCTGGGTTCTTGATGTTGTTCCTGCGAACAAGTGAAGCAACCGGGCCCCACGGTGGGCGCCAGCTGTCGACGATCGGGATCGCCGACCGCAAGAAGTGAGTTAGGGGTCGGTGTGATACGGGACCCGAGCTGCGCTTCACTTAGTCGGAGGAAAAGTATGGACGCGGTTATGGTGGAGGAGGCGACAACGAAGCGGAGATCGAGATTTATCTTGGTTCGAGCCTGGGAGGTAATAGCTCTACTCCAGTCGCCTTGCGGCAGTTCTTTTGGCTAATTCTGAGTACAAGGGTGTTTTTACAGCTTAAGTTCAACAATGGCTAAGTCTAAGCTCGAGCTAGGGCGCGTTGTGTGTTGTCTTCGTCTGCCCCAAAGGACTGTGTTCCCTAGGTTTTTATACCTCCTCAGCACGCAACGGCCGGGCTAGATTCCCGGGAAGTGGCCCTCGTGCACGTTGAGGGCGGCAGAATCGCTTCGAACTTGTTGTACGCATCCTCTCGCCCCACGACCGCGCCTTGAGCAACCGTTGGTCAAATGCTTGAACCGAAATCCAAGGCGGATCGTGGCTTGAATAAGGGCCGCTTGAGCTCGAGCTCGAGCGAGGCCGTGCTGGTCTAGCGCTCTAGGTCGAGCGCCTCAAGACGATCCAGTCGAGATCGGGGCCTCCGAGCTCGAGGGGGTCCGTTGACCGTGCGCCAGCCGGTCAAAGGACGCCCAGCTCTCGTCAAGGAGCATGTTGCCATTTTTGTCAATGCCACCAACATGCATCCTTATCTTTATAATACAACCGAAAAGTGCCATACCTAGCTCTAAAATGGTTCACATCAACTGTTAGCTTCTTATAGCTATGTTAGAATCTCTCACTGCCGGTGGTTTTTCCCCTCTCGAGCCCTTACACCACATGGATGGTTTTCCCCTGGATCTACATATTGTTATCGATTGCATGCTCAATGATGCTATGGGTCTATTAATGAACTAAAATAATTAAAATAGCGAATATGGCCTTGATCTATAGAGTTGCTTCCTGTTAATGGTAGAAAATATTATTTTTGAAGGATCGATAAAGATGCCTAGAGGGGGGTGAATAGGCGATTATAAAATTAAATTCTAATTTGCAGCGGAAAGATCGGACTGTCCGACTTCTGGTATCGGACTATCCGATACCTGCAATCGGATTATCCGATCAGAGTGAGAACAGACAGATCTGTCACAGGTTAAGGCAGAGCTAGGGTAGGCAACAAATGAGTAGAATGCAAGTTACTAGTAAGCAAGATACATCAGTTACTTCAAGAGAAATTTAATCAAGACAACAAGAAAAGACCAAACCAAAGATTCGATGCACGGTTGGTTTTTTACCGAAGTTCGGATCCTTGAGGGGATCCTACGTCTCCGTTGAGGCAGCTCGGTCACACTTGAGCCGGGGTCTCTCTCAACCCTTTTCCTCCGGTGTTGCACAAAGCACTCGCCGGTTTCACTTCTTGATCCCTTTCCTTGCGGAGGCAGAATCACACCTTCACAAACTTCCGAGGCACACCACACGACGTCTTGGTGGCTCCCGGCGACTCCTAGCCGTCTAGGAGACCTCAATCTCCAAGAATAATAAATGGAATGTAGATCCGCTCTTGAAAATCGCTCTAGTGCTCAAATGAACTTTCACGGTTTGAAATCTAAGCACTAGAAATCAACTTGCTTCAACTCTCAACAAATATCTCAAAGAGCAACTCAAGAGAGAGCAAGAGAAAGACTTAGAAGCAATAAATGTTCAGCACAAGGTCAGTCCCCATAAATGAGGGAGTGGGTGGAGTATTTATAGCCAAGACACAAAAACTAGTCGTTCTGCACTGTGTCAGGCCCACATCGGACTGTCCGATACATGTCATCGGACTATCCGATATGTGTAAATTTCCAGATTGACTCCACCTCAGAAATTCAAATTCTTTTGAACGGAACACATATCGGATTATCCGATTACACACATCAGACATTCCGATGATTCCAGAGAGATTTCAAAAGAACTCAGCAACTTTGAAAATCTTCTGAGTGTATATCGGACTGTCCGATATATGACATCGGACAATCCGATAATTCCAGAGAGTTTTCAATGAAGAAGAAGTTTTCAAAAACTTTCTAAGTCCATATCGGAATGTCCGATATCAAGCATCGGACAATCCGATACTTCCAGAGAGTTTTCAATGAAGAAGAAGTTTTCAAAAACTTTCTAAGTCCATATCGGAATGTCCGATATCAAGCATCGGACAATCCGATAATTCCAGAGAGGACCAAGACTAAAAACCACACTCACAACGGAATATCCGATAACATCGGACTGTCCGAATCCAAGATCGGACTATCCGATAATATCAGCAAAGAATACAATTGGATGTGAGTGTTGTGCTTGGTATTTTCCAAAATTAATTTTGTAAATGTAGTTCATCTGAACATAGAGACCATTTCTAAGACACCTACATCCCATCCCTCTTGATAGTACGGCGATTCTATCAACTCAATTAAATAAAAATCTACACTAAGTCGACGCCGTTCTTCTTTTCTCTTTTGAGGGTCGTCATTGTCCGTAGATGCGTTTCTTGTGGGACTATTACCTGCTCATATACTCATTTAAGCCATTAGTCCCTTAAACGTTTGTCATTAATCATCCAAAACACAATTAGGGGCCTATATGCACTTTTAATTTTTATTTTACTATCTTTGAGCTTGATCATCATATTCAGTATTCAGTCATTCTAATAATATAAGTTGTTTAAGTAAGCAGATGCCCTATTCTTAGAACTTCTAATCTTTATATATTCATGTCATATTTTGTTTTATATAATCTATTTGACCATTACCTTGAACTAATAAATAATTTTACTATAGCATTACAAACTAATGACATTCTTTATCCTTTAAATGTGTTTCTTGTTCAAGATGTATTTTGTATATACATCGGTGTACTTTGCACCAGGGTACCCTCTCCGTCGAAGAAATAATAAGCCCAAAAGTGGCTCGCCCATTTGGCGGCTCAAGCGCAACAGCCGGGCGATCACGCACTCGCTCACGGGCGAGGAGCCTGATGGCCCTCGGCTAGTAGTCGGGCGATCACGCCGCCACGGGCGAGCCCTCCTGGCCTGGCGGCAGTGGCGATCATGCCGCCACGGGCGCGGCGGCAGCGTGGGCGTCGGCTTATGAGGTGGCCTGGCGAGTGGGCGGGCGTCTGGGCCCCCCTCGTTAGGCCACGGACGCAACCAAAGGAATGAGGGGAAGGCTTCGCCTCGAAGTTTCCCTCCGCTGGCACCTCGTGTCAGGGTCATTAATTATGAAGGATTCTGCTATCGACACGTCGGCGGCACGTCCCTCTGACACCTCTTACCAAACCCGTCGCAGGGGCGTCGTGTCCCGGGCGGACCGGGCGAGGCCACTCACCAACATTAAATGGGGTTTGAAGGACGAGACCACGGAGGTGTGCGTAATAAATGAGTCGTGGGTCGACGTGAAAGTTGGAATGATGACTGTAATTAATGTGTTATAGATAAGTATAGTGTCACCTTCTCCCCTGCCCAGGTCTGCTCGTCTATATAAGGGCGTCTCAGTGCATGGAGAAGGGGGGTCGAAGGATAGAGTAAAAAAACTGTAGGGTGGCCATTCGGCTGAAGTCAAAAACACAGAAGTAGACATAGAAGAGAACCCATGTAAACACTTCCATATTTTCTCAACAAAGAACCAGCAGGACGTAGGGCTATTACCCACTCTGGGGGTTTGAACCTGGGTAAATCATAGTGTTCACCGGCTTGTTGATTCCCGGATCCATCGTTGAAAGACATTAGGGTTTCCAGCCATGAAGATGCCTTCTACCGAACCATATCTTCCGTCTAGAGAGTAGCCAACTCTGTTCATTGACGGGATCTTGTGAGGCGAAATACGCCGACAACTTCTTTGGATGATGACAAGAAATTTTTTTGTATGGGTAATTGAAGTTGCCCATGGTATTTTTTTGTATTTGTTGTTACATCTATACACTAAAAAGAATACTTAGATACTATTTATAATCTGATTTTGATCATTTAAATAGCGAAATTGACTTTAAATACTTTATGGCGCATAATTTAGGAAGATAAAAGTTCAAGACCTTATTTGCTTAGTTAATTGTCTAGTTCAATTTTTGATTATATTACCGTGGTGTAGTGGAGGTAAGAGATTAGTCTTTAGCAGCCCTACACCTTGTGGCGAGGAGACTGAAGGTCTAACCTTTAGTAGCCCAACACTTGAGAGCACTCAATCATACAATTACTCATTAATCTGTTAAGAAGGCATGATTCAATATCAAGTCGACATAATAACTATAAATTGTTTTATCCTTTCACTTATGTCATTTTTGCAAGCTTTGAATTGTGCACATCATATTCCAAAAGCATCTCAGATGTTTAGATATTCAATTATAAAATCTATAACTGGTTGTGCCTTGTAAATGCTCTTGCAGAAATATCTAACAAGAAAGAAATTTCAAACAATAGATACTACTCATAGAAGTTCTGCCAAGAGAGGTAAAAAAATGTTATCATAGACGGTTCTAGATAAAAACCATCTGTGATAGACACATATCGCAGATGGTTCTTGGTAAAAATAGTATGTGATAGAGTCATATCACAGATGATTCGAAATAAAAACTGTTTGTGATAGACACATATCGCAAATGGTTTTTGATACAAACCGTCTATGATACGCCGTGTTATCACTGATACATGCTTACAGATGGTTTAAAAAACCGTCTGTGATTACATTTTTCAACGGTCTACGATAGCCTTTTTTATAGTAGTGTCAGAAAATTTATGTTCCTGACAATCATACACTATTTTAATTATAGTAACACCATCTCAATAAAACGAAACATTTTTAGAAGTTAATTTCAATATTGTAAAACTATCACTTGGTTTGCTAGCAGTTTTCTACGATTTGCCAAAAGAATAAATTCCACTAAAGGTCTTCAAAACTAATTGGTCGTGCTACTTAAATCCTCCAACTTAAGAATTTTACCCTCCAGTACAAACTATATATCTAGATGGTGTGTTAGCATAAACATCTTGCTGAAACAAGATGGTGTTTGATTGTTTCAAGGTAAGATATATGTGTTGTGGCTCTGTAGTCTGTACTATAGCATTACTGTTGTTGTTGAAATTGAAATATCCATTTAATGGTTAGATAATTAAGAAAGCTTAGGAATCGCCTAGAATGAGGGAATTTATCTAGATACGTGTGGAAATTAAAATGTTTTCTGTAAAACTCCTACGATACTGTTGTGAACTTCAGGTGTTCCAATCATAACCTTAGAATTTACCGAACAAAAATTCAATGTTAAACCTAACGTGCTGTATAACCGTATAACCAAACAAGTTTGCATATATCCACTAAGACATTTTAAACGTATTTATAACTTATGACTGATTTTATTAGGGTTAGAGAGACGCAAAAATGGGACAAAGATTTTAACTTGAAAAAACTCATGGAGGAGGAAAAAAACCACGAGAGACAAATCCACTATAATATCTCAATTTACATGTATAAGAGGGTGGCTATATATAGCTGGATGAATCCGGATTATATGAGATTTAGACTTCTATTAGGATATGTGTGAAATCCTTATATCTAACGTACTCTTAGGATATTTGAGGAAACCATATCTCTCACAAACCTCCTATTGACTCAAAATCCATAATGAAATTGTCTCTTGAAAACCCCAAAAGGTAAGAAAGACTGGAACAATCTTTGCCAAATACTTCTCTCAACCTACTGATAGTTTGCTCAATTTTGTTTCACAAGAAGCATTTGGATTAGACTGTTCCATTCTTTCTTACCCTTCGGGGTTTTCAGGATATAATTTTATTATGGATTTTGAGTTAAGAGAAGATTTGTTAGAGATAACTCAAATATTCAAATAGATTTGTTAGAGATATGCTCAATATCTCTATAAGAGTCCAAAACATCTATTAACTTGAACTCTTTTGGTTATTTAAAGCCAACCCCTATATACATGTAAATTGGGAGATTATAATGGATTGTCTCCTGTGGTTTTTTCTCCTTCATGAGATTTTTCTACGTTAAAAATCTTGTCTCCTGTTTTGCCGTGTTAACCCTAACAAAATTTTTAAAGATAGTTTAAATGTATTTATAGCTTATCTTTAAGAACAGGGTAATACTTCTACGTTACTAGTAGTTACTACCTAATGAAAAAGAAAGTCACATCTCCACGGCGCCCAACACGCGAGCCCCTTGTCACGAACCCACTTGATTATCACGGATCAACAACAAGCACAGTAGAAATATTTCCGATTCAACACTGGATGTATACAAGTATTTGAGATACAAACTGGGAAGAAGTGGAGACAGAGACTAGGAAGAAGCAATAGACGAGGAAAGAGCAGGGGACTGGGAAATCAGAGCACGAGAATTTGGGGAGGATTAGCCATGGGAAGAGGAGAGCTGAGGATTCGGTTCTTCAATCCCTTCTTCTCTTCTGCTCCGTAGCTTTTGTATTGCCCCTTGCTCCCAGCTGAGTGGGCCGCGAGTGAGCCCAGTCCAGTAGCCCAGCTCCAAGGCCCAAGTCCGTGACATTCCTCCCTCCTTAAATTTCGGCTTGTCCCCAAGCCGATGATAGCAAACCTTAGACTGTACATGTTGTCACCACCAGGGTCCTATGGGAACTGCAAGTACCGACTTCTGCTCCCCACTTGATCAACACATTTGTCAACAATGTAGATGAAGCTCCAATCCGCTTCTGACGATATAACCAATATCCACCAGCTACATAGATGACCACTCAGTTCTGCCGCAGCAAGAGCAAACCGAGAGTACAGCATAGACGGACTATATATCCACTTCCCAAGGAAAGGATCAAACATCTCAACTTCGAATAAGTTTGGTTCTTCGCCTCCACCAATAGCATATATTTTGCCATTAGGACTTGCTCCAAGAAGACTTCCTTTTCGATGGTTCAAACGGGGCATACCATCCACTCGTTACACTTTGTGTTATAGCATTCCACCGTGTTATACCATGAACCGCCATTCCCACCACCAAAAACAAAGACATTATCCTTCAATGCAGCAACAATTGCAGATCTCGAGCTAAGCTCATTGACCTTAAAGGCTCGAATCATGCATTTGTAGGGCAAAAGGAATTGAGGATGACAACTGTAATGCCATCATGGCCACCTATTAGGAATCTTGATGGCCCTTCCACATTATCTAGTGTTCTACCGAAGAGTGTTGCCAAAGAGTTGTACTCCAATTGTAATTTCTCAAACTGGTATTCCAGTTGCTGAACTCTTCTTTCTGTGTTCTTTACTGATTCCCTCAGTAACAATATTTCTTGGCCTTTCTCAATCTGGCTCTTCTCCAACGCTTTGGTCTTCTTGGATAATTTATTAATGATTTGGAACACCTCAGCATTTCCGTGACATTGCTCAAAGGATGGGTTTTCTTTCACAATTGCACCACCCTCCAAGGCAGCAATAGATGGACCTCTGGGGAATGCAGCACCGAGTTGTGCTTCTTGCGGTATGCTTTTATTTGAATTGAGATCAACAGCATCCTCAGAGGATTGGGCCTTCTCCTGTTGTAAAACAGACAGCCCTTGCAATTTTTGCCCAACAACCATTGTTCCATGCTGTTCTTCATGCACTGGATTGATATGTGGATGGTCATCATTCACATATTCTACTCCTTCCTTGGTCGCACCATCATCCCAATCATCCCAGTCAGAAGCCTCGTCATCAAGGTTGCTCTTTGATGTTCTACTTGCACTAGCATAATCGGCATCTAAATCAGCCAAGTTGTCAGGAACAATGTCAGGTGAATGTGATGAAATACCAAACTGATTGACATCCTTCGAAGTGGGTTCAATCATCACTTGACCAGGAACAAGCTGTGCTTTTCTTGCTGGAGATGGTAGATATTCAGAAAGACTCCATTTGTTTGGAACAGCACTAACAGGAGCAGCAGGACCAGAACAATTCCATTTGTTTGGAACAGCACGGACAGGAGCAGGTATAAACAAGGAAATTAAAGCTCTTGTTTGTGCATGGTCTAGCTCAAAGTAGAAGTGCGTAAGACTACAATAATTGACACTGATCACACTTTTGTATTTGTTCTCTGGAAGTGGAAGGCACTGAGCCTTGGTAGAGAAACGGACCTGTGCAGGAAATTCTGACGTTGTTCTACCATCGCCACTCCAAGCAAATTGGTCAACAGCAAGCGGGCCAGAAGTTGTAACCTCGAAAATGCCGTGTATTTTTCTGTCACTATAATTGAACAGAAATAGAGGCAAGCCAGGTTTAACATTCTTCACATACGGCCAATGGCCTGGAGGCAAACCGAATAGCTGTTTAGAGAGGCACTCATTGATCGTCTTGTGCGTGCAACCAAAAATCACTCCTCCTAGCTTCT
The DNA here is from genome assembly GCA_036346375.1 of Guadua angustifolia. Classification (NCBI taxonomy): domain Eukaryota; kingdom Viridiplantae; phylum Streptophyta; class Magnoliopsida; order Poales; family Poaceae; genus Guadua; species Guadua angustifolia. Next base: position 28,488,701 of record CM070517.1, on the reverse strand, counting down.
CTTCCGGGAGATTACGTGCTGGCACAAATTGGTTTCCAGACCACCGTGTATTGGTTCGGTGTTGTGTTGGTGTTGAAGGATTGTAGGTTTTGGTCTTTCTCCCAGCTCCCATTGTCTGAAGCGTCCTCTCATGCCTGATATCCAACCAGTAGCAATTGTCGTAGATGCAACGGCCATGAAGGGCCTCTCGAGCTCGCGTCGCATCATGGCATGACCGGAACAGGACGAGCACCTCCACGCTACTTGTCCTCCCAAGCACGTACACCTTTTCAGCGCCAAATGTGTCAAAGACCTGGTGAAATACCTCCTCGGTCATCGGATAGAGCACATGGCTCACCGTGACATGAAGAATATGGCCGGTGTTTGCCTCCTGGTGGCCTGACATTTCCTCAAGCACCTGGTATGCACTGATAGAACCGGACACTGCTGCACCAATGGAAGTATTAGCCATCGCCTCTTGAGCACGAGCAGAGTGGGGTGGGAGGCTCGGCGTCGGTGAAGATAAGCCGTCTTCCGAACGACGGCGCGGATCCGGTGGACGCGCAGAAGACGAGCGGCGCGCGACGAAGACCGGCGGCGTAGATCCGAAACCCCAGGTGTGCGCTCTGGTCGACTTGAGAATCTGAGGCTTGGCTCGGTGAAGCGACAAACGGCGGCCGGTGGCTGGCGGCACAACGGATGACGGCGCAACCGATCGGAAGATGCACAGCGTCGGTGATGAAGATGAACAGGCTCTGATACCAAATGTCACGAACCCACTTGATTATCACGGATCAACAACAAGCACAGTAGAAATATTTTCGATTCAACACTGGATGTATACAAGTATTTGAGATACAAACTGGGAAGAAGTGGAGACAGAGACTAGGAAGAAGCAATAGACGAGGAAAGAGCAGGGGACTGGGAAATCAGAGCACGAGAATTTGGGGAGGATTAGCCATGGGAAGAGGAGAGTTGAGGATTCGGTTCTTCAATCCCTTCTTCTCTTCTGCTCCGTAGCTTTTGTATTGCCCCTTGCTCCCAGCCGAGTGGGCCGCGAGTGAGCCCAGTCCAGTAGCCTAGCTCCAAGGCCCAAGTCCGTGACACCCCTTGGAGGGTTGACAACCTGAAAAGAAAATCTAGAGTTTGCTGCTAATTCGTCGTGCCTTTCGTCCTCTCTCTAGCAATAGTATACATTCTGGGCATTTCATCTGTTCTGGAACTCATGTTTAATGGAATCATTCAATATTATGCCTTGCAGCTATTCAGAACATTTTTCTTTGTTTCAGGTTGTTTCAGATGAATTGGGTTTATTTGGCATAAAGCACATAAGTGGTGTGTGATATTATACAACTATGAAACCATGTCAAATTTCCTAAAGAACGTTAATATTGGAGAGCTATTTCCACTTTGTTCCTGCAGAGAGTCGCTCTTGCATACTTGGTGGTTGGAATTCTACAAGCCGTAGCAAAAGATGTGAAGATTCAGAACCAGTCAAGTTCAGGCTGCTTCGTTTTCAGCTCCTTTTCTTCTTCTCGGAATAATACTCAGGTTTGCACGTACTAATTGTGGGTTATGTGTATTTGCAAGGATTTTCGCATATTGCATTCTTGTGGTCTACCTATCCCCTGTTTATGGATGCACATTCTTGGCTGGGAGCTCAAAAGTGAGAAATGTTGATTATCGGTTTCTTGGTGCACCTGGAGATAGTTACATGGATCCCAACTTGGGTAATACATTTCTTCTGCTGCATTTTTTTGTTTGCACGTCCAAGACATAGATATACTATGGAGATCCCATTTGCGTGATAGAAACTGATGCTTTTCTTCAACCCAGGGCAGGAGATCTACGCTTTTCTTCAACTCAGGGCATGGGGTCTGGGATGGTGATGTTTACTGTCTGGGCGACAAGGAGGTTAGTAACTTTCTTAGATCCAAGCTAAGAAATATGAATTGTGATTGTATATTCAAGAAATGGATATACAGCTGAGAATGTTTGCTTGCTGAGAAAAGCATGGAAGCACCTCTCAATAGCAACATGTGTATAATAAAGGACTACGGAAGCTATAATTCTAAGGAACGCATTGGATTCTAATATAAGCAAACATAATGGAAGGATACTCTTAACTACACTTCGGATTTCTTAGCTCGGGCTGACGAAAAGAACTGACTACTGGCTATGTAATCGCCAGCATTCTGTTTTTCATAAAAGCAAGAGACATGCGACAATAAAAAACTTCAGTTTATCAATGGTTTTGATCACAGGTGTAGCATGTGATTCTACTTTGGTTCTGTTCGTTTGCTTGTTCCACCTTTGATGTAAGTTGTGAGCTCAGAAACTGACCTGTTCATTTGAATCACAATTTTAGTGCTGAACAAGTAATATTCATTGTTCACCCATTATCTCGCTAGCATCTATTGATAGAATCTTTCGCTTAACTTTCCTCCTCCTATCAAGTTGTCTGCACAAATTAACTGTATACATAAAGTGGTTATTATAGAGTTTTCATAGAACGAAAAACCTTTTTTTTCCGTATTTTGGTCGTAAAATCAAACAAAGCTGGATCATTTTAGTGCTATCGATCATGATGTCTAGCGTGCATGTTTAGTATACAGGATAGCAAGATGATATGACTTCTCACATTCTGCTTCATCGTGCATAGTTTGGTTAATTTGCTTATGGGCTCATTGATTTTTCTACGTGGATTTCGTATTGTAAATAACATGATAATAGGTATTGCCAATTAGGGATGAGCATTTTTAAACCGAAACCGAATTACCGAACCGAACGAACCGAATTAACCGATTATTTCGGTTTATTCGGTTTTCGGTTTTCGGTTCGGTTTTTGTTTTGATATAATTCAGTTTTCGGTATTCGGTTCGGTTTTTTATTTTCAAAAACCGAAATAACCGAATAACCGAATAGCGCATATACAATACTATTTTTATAATATTCTTCCTACAGCCACTAAATAATTCTTATGCTATAATACATTTATGCATATGTTTAGTATATTCATATATTCTATTATGCTTATATTGTAATGACATGTGAATATGGTGTGGGTTTATCCATACTTTGTGTTGCAATATGAGAAGGACTAAATCTAATCTACCTAGTGTTATTCATATTTCGGTTAACCGAAAAACCGAATTAACCGAACCGACCGAAATATTTCGGTTAATTCGGTTCGGTTTTTTATTTTTGGCCGAGAAATTCGGTTTCCAGATTTCAAAAACCGAATTATTTTAAAACCGAATGCCCACCCCTATTGCCAATGCCAGAACCATTTTTTTTTTAAAAAAAAGGTATTGCCAGAACCCAGCAGTTGTTGGACTGTCACATCGTTGATGCTCTCCCAAAGTTTGACATGTTTTATCTCAGGGTTTACACAATTTGTAGTGAAATTTATGCGAGCCTATCCAGATATCTGGCCGTTTTCTTACATAATAGTTGGAGTTGATAAGGAGTTGCTAGATTGGTTGTAGTGCACGAAATAATCCATTTCTTTGATACCACATTGATAGGATGCAAAAGTCAGTTTAGCTTACCAATCTACAGAACGTTTACTTTTAGAACAAGGTCTTTTTTTTCTACCTGTTATGTTGGGGGATAGGGTTCCTCGGGACTGTAACTTAAGCAGTCTTTAGTCCTCAGTGTCATCAGATCAAGCTAACAAACAGTCCGGATCGTCCAACAGTGACTTGCTACAATATTTTTAAAAATCTAGAGCGTCATTTTTTGATCCAACAGTCCACATGCAACTACTTAAGTTGTAGTCCCAACTAGGACCGCATTGGATCTCATTCCTATGTTGGGGGTGCTTATCTACATCAAGGCATGTATGTATGGATAGGAGGCTCGACATGTTGTTGACCAGAATGCATTAGCGGCCTGAAATAATAGTAGTAGTAGTAGTAATAGTAGTTTTTATCCATGAGTGTGCTAAAGGAAATCAGCTATCAAGCATTAGTGATATCCTAAGCCATATGAAATGGTTTGCACTTTACCATGAGAATATCAATTGCTCAGCTGCCTGCACCCCGTATAAAAATTCTCCCCTGCAAAGTTATAGGCAATGTGTGTTTGTTTCTTACTGGTGACTGGACCATTTTTTTTCAGGTGTATAGAAAGCCAGTCGGCAGAGTGTCATTGTTATTATATCAGGTTCAGTTCTGATGCACTATAAAATATGCATTTACACATTCAAATGTGTTCACTGATTTTCTTTTCTGTCCATCGAGTAATGAGGATGTAGTATTTCTTCTCTGTACCTGAAATCTGAAGGCCGCTAATGGCTTCTTTGTTTCGTTTGGAGCTAGTATCTTATTTCAGCTATGTCCAGTCTTGACATGTCTTGCTCTCTCATTGTTTGGCTTGTACGTAATCTGTTGGAGCCCGGTGGCGCTTCCTGCAGTGCGATCTGTACTTTGTCGATCTTTTAAGTGAAATATACAGTGCTAGCATGCTATGATGAAAGCTGCATGTATCTTCTGTTGGTTTACAAGGATTGTCAGCTCTCTTTCCTGTTGTTATTGTCAAAAAGTCACAATAAAGATTGCCTCCGTATCATCGTCAGAAGTGTTGCTACTACGTTAAATGTGAAATGATAATTACTTGTGAATTTATGATTGTAGGCCTGTAGCGTGCGTATTACGGCTGGCAAAAAAAGCACAGGTCTCGAATCAAATTTGATTTGAGTACAATGGTTAATGAGTTCAAAATTGAAATGAGTCTATTTCAAATAAATAAAGGTTAATGAGGTTCGGCTCGAAAGTGGTCTGTTAGCTCGAATTTGAAATAACCACTTAAATAATACATAAAATGGTTTTATGTTAAACTATATCAATTTCATAAGAAGCTCAATAGCCAACCCACCGCGTATGTTGCCGAAGAAGTTAAAGAGTTGAGACATACTCCCTCCAATCAATCACAAGAGAATATTATTGTAGTCAAACTACGTGAATTTTTGTTTTCGATGTCATTGAATATTTAGATTGAACACATAAAAATGGTAAATATAAATTTATCTTGAAAAAACTTTTATAAATATATAGTCTTATTAGGCTTTATAAATATATTACAATAAAAATTAGTGAATAAAGTTCGGTTTTGACAACTGTGTCAATATCTAAATCGATGGCCTTTTGTGAATGGAGTAATTCTTTCATCAGAGCTGTGCACTCTCGTTCGTTTCAAAAACAATACAGGTGCCGTGGTCGCGATGTGCTGGGCGTCGTGTTGGCTTACGCAAAAACTATACTATCATCTGGTATAGCAGGATACTAACGGAAGTAAAGGCAATCAGCTTCAACAGTCAAAAGGCTCGAAAGTCGAAACAAATATAGCAATACTGTACGCCAGGGCTAAGAACAGAAATCGTTTCAACAGCAACGCTCGCGGATAGAGGGTGAAGCATTGACAGTACAAGCCACTACTGAAGTTTTCATTTTAGTAGCCAAGACATTGGCTGTCTTCACTGCCACAGCACAAGCGGCTTGAAAATATTCCAGTCAATTCATTTCTTGACTACTCTCCGATAGTCGATAGATGAGTGAATCACACATTCTCAGGAACAAGCAACGAAATTTAGCACAAAACAGTAGCAGTAGAAAATAGTTGCAACTTGATATCAAATACAGGAGGCAATACATAGTTCTCCCTCCCATGACACAACCAGATAACAGGTCCAAGTGTCTTGACAGAATTAAATTAAAAGCTACAGCGAAATATAAAAAGATGATTTTAGAACGGTTGGGGAATTCTAAATGGTGGAAACCAGTGCTTCAAAACTTGCGGAACCTTGAGCTCAAAATTATCTCTGACGTTTTATTCTTCTAACCTCTGCCAGCCCTGTTCAGGCTCACCATGCGTGCACTGCCATCACCTCTCGACAACGGACCAGATTGTGTGCGAGCCCTTCCATCATGGAACCGCGAACCACCACCATAGCCTCCACGGGAACCCTGACCAGCCCTGTCCTTCTGGTACCCACCACCCTGTCCAGAGCCTCCACCCCTGCCAGAGTATCCAAACCTCCCACCTCCTTGCCGCCCTTGTGATGATACAAAGTTATCCTGCCACTTCCCCAAATAGGATGAGTCCTGAGCATCACCCCTGCGCCTGGGTGGTGCCCCTTCGAGAGTACCACCAGTTCTAGCCTCATATGCCCTCTCATTGCTCTCCACAAGGACAGAGAGCTTATCCGCCATCTGGAAGAGTAGTCCCTGCAGCCTAGTTTGATCCACGTTGTGGAAAACGATGCACTTGGTTGGCTGGTCCCAGCTTGCATTAAGCTCCTCATGCATCATCATCTTGCTAACAATGCTGTGAGCATGTGGCTCGCTAAGGTCAAACATCGTGGTGAGCTGGTCAAGGCTCAGGGACTCATAGCAAGACGAGTAAGAAAAGAGATAGGTTCTAAGAGCCTCTTCCTTGATCTTAAGCTTCAGCATCTCAAGAACATGCTCCTTGTTCCTCAAAAGCTTCCAAATCTCCAGTGAATTGATGACACTGAAAGCCTTTTGGTAGTCACCTTTATTGAGGGCTCTTGTGGCAGCCATTACATGGTCCCTAACATTTTCTGGAGGTCCAACAAAAGTCTGCCTCTCGCTCACTTCAAGGAGCCTGCGGAATGTTTTGCTCATAGGCTTCCGCTTGTCATAAGTACTGGAAGCCATATTGGGGACCTCAATCAGCATTGCACAAATCAAGTGTGTGGCTTCCAAAAGTTCAAGGTTGATATGCATATGGTAAGGCATCTGCCTTCTCCTCTCAAGTCTTTCCTGCAGGAATTAAAGTAACTACAATGTTAGCACCGATGATCACTAATACAAAAAGAAGTATTTCTGTTGTGCACAGCTATGTCAAATCATCAAATCATATAGCTAAATGAAGACCATATATCAGTTCTGGGAAACCCAATCACAGCGGACACTCCTGAAGCGCCTAGATATAGATAAATAAAATATAAAAGAAGCTTAAGATGGAGAAAATGGCATTATAAGTGATGCAACACAGGAACTATTTTGTGTACAATCACAATTTAAGTATATATGAATTTCTGAAAAGATTAAGGAAAAAGATAATCAAATAACTGATATATGCTACATGCAAGAAAGTACAAATGTATGGATATGGCCTACAGACGGGTCACTCTATACAAGAAATAGCTCAGTGACATCTTTTCAACCACAAATATATACAAGAAATAGCTCAGTGACATCTTTTCAACCACAAATATTTGGTGTGCAGACTAGGTGCCATGTGTGCAGGTATTCATAAGAGAGGGAGGGAGTGTGTGTTGTGGAGGTTAGCAGGTTTCACCTGTTCAGGAGTTTTTTCGTGGTATCGGCTTTGCTGCACACCTTGTGCAAGCAATTCTTTCACTCTCCCAGTTGAATATAACTCAGACAAGCAACCAAGAGCTTCAGTTATCAAACCAGCCCTAAAAGCACACAACCCCAGTTGGGCCATGACTCTATTGAACAAAATCTGTGACGATATGTCCATGAGTTGAACCCCATCTTGTAAATGACTCATTAAGAGCAAGTCACGAGCCACCGCAAATTCATCAGAGATTGCATGGTGATATATGTCACACAGCATTGCCCGAGCTTTGGTCCTTTCATCTCCATACTTGTAAATTAGAGACATCAATCCATCCATCAAAGCCCTGCTACTCTCTGGGAAAGTAGGCTTCCTAGGCACAACCTCTGGAATCACAACAAATGGTGGTGGTCCCCTATTATCATCAGCTGCTTGATGCTCTTCACCAGCCTCTGCATCTCCATCCTCCACACTATCCTCAGTCTGCTCAGCCAGTTTCCTCATTGCATCATATACTTCTTGAGGTTTGTAGTAAACTAGTTCAACACGACGCAATGCAACCTTAGCAGCAGCCTTAAGGTTCCCAACCCTTTCCAGGTAATCTTGGACATTCTGTGCAACAACCAAAAACAACGGTTCATCCCTAAGCCTCTGAACATAATCTTTTGTATATGGATCAGTGCACTGTAAACTCTTAAAAAATTCAGAGTCTAGTCTCTCCAAGAATGCAACCAGGTCGCCCGTAACATGGATTGTTCCCTGGTAGTCAGCACCCTTCTGAGTTTCCTTCTCATCAGGCTCCATTGAGGTGTCTACTACAATATGAGGATATTGTTGCAGTATATCAAGCACAAGAAGCATATTATTAACACACTTCTTCCACATGTTGATTGGCATATGACCAAGTAAGCTAGGGTTGACATCAAACTGTGCAGAAATCACATGAAAAAGGATTTCTAGCTTCTGAGCAGGTGTTTTTGCCACACGGGTCAAAAACGTTAGCTGCTCAACACGCTCAATCCTCCCAGTGCCTTTCTTTCCCCTTGATGCCACAATCTCCTTGAGCTTCTTATCGACAATATCCCATGTAATCTCACTTGGGTCTTTCAAGAATTGCTTGTCCATAAGCTTATCTTTCTTGCTCAACTTCTTTTCCCAGGATCCACCATCCTGGTCACCCTCCTCATTGCCATCCCCTTCCTCTTCTGATTCAGACATGGCTATCTTATCAGGGTCCACAATCTCCACATCACTATACTCTTCCTCCTCATTTTCCACTTCGTTATCATCCGCACCGACATCTTCAAAACTCTTTGGATCCTCTCTGCACTTCTGGATCAGGTCTTCATACTGCTTGTTGTTTTTCTTAAGTTTTTGTTTCATCGCATTGAGTGCCTTTGCGTTGCTGCTGCTCATCTTCTTCTTGGCATCCTTGTTTGCAAGTGCCTCAGCAAGGAAGTCTTCCAGTAATACAAGAGCCTTGATATACATATTTGGAAGCTTAGTAGATTCATTGACACGAACCACCTTCTCAAGTTGCTTGTTGAGCTTCTCAAAACTCTCCTGCAAGCTAACCCAGTCATTGATCTTCATTGCATTGCGCATCTGATCGGCAGTAGATTTCATCTCTTCATTCCGCTTGTCCTTCACAGAGCGAACCACGCGGTGATCAGTATCAGACTCATCACTGTCGCTTGAAGAATGAGTCTTCAAATAGGGATTCTGGGGTCCAGAACGCCCCCCAGTATCACCACCTGCATTATCACTATCACTCCCTTGTTCTGACTCAATCTCCTCCTCTTCCTCCTCTGACTCACTGTCCCCCTGAAATTGGGTAGAACAAAGCAACAGGTATTAAAGAAGGAGAAGATTTATATCCATTACTAATGTACAGATGCAACAAAGAAGCCGGGGTCAGCACAAGTGAGAAAGCAAGTACCTGTATCCAAAAACGAGATGCCATGGCTGCTGCTTTTCTTTCCCTTCTACCGGCTTCAAGCTCTTGAAAAGTGTACAAGTTGGGAACGAATTATAATCAAAACAAATATAGAAGGGAGCATGCTGAGTATATTTGAACCACAGAGATTAACGAAAAAGAGCAAATTTATCCTTACTCCTTAGAGGACACAACTGACACTTTGACAGAAATGCAAAACTATGAAAGACATGGACATGGTCAACACTGACAGAAAAGAAAAATTATCCTTACACAACGACTCAGGAGGAGGAATCCATCCTCAAGAGAAACAATAGTTTATCAAAAGAAGCAGTTCAACAATACTAACAAAAAAGCAAGCTTACGTGTATGAGCAGAGAGCTAAACCCATAGCCTAAAACACAAACCAACTTAACTGAGCAATCCAGACAGGAAACCATCACCCAATTCTCCTAAAACATAAAACAACCGTATGGAAATATAAATAACCAAACAAACACAAAGTTGCATGGATTAATCGGAAGAACTAAATACGCCCAAGTGAAAATTCGGATCAATCTGCAAAGAAGGCTGCAGTTTACACTGACGAATACATAGGAGCAACCAAGAAAACAAGTTCTGAGCCCCCCAGCCCCCAACCACACGACGCTTGCCCCAATTCTACCGACAAATCAACGCACGAAACGCTAAAATCCAGGCAAGCCTTGCACAGAGCAAGCCAGATTCGATGCCAATATCAATTTTTTTTTAAAAAAAACACGTGCAAGCCACGGAAACAGCAAGCCAAGCTCACAATCCTGCAAAACTAGAACGAATAACAATCGGTTCCACGAGAAATTATAACGCAACAGTCGCGTAAGGGATCCAGATCTACCGGCAGAAGCGTAACATATACACCGAGATCGAAAGAAAGGTTCAAAGTTTACAGCTCCCAGACGAAGAACGCCAGATTCTTGGGCAGAGCCGACGCGACAGAGGCAGAACCCTACGAACTACCGATCCGGCGAGGCTTGGCTTTCGACGGGATCGACGGGTTTCAGACGGGATTGTATCGAGAGGGAGAGAGACGAGGGAACTCACCTAGAGTTCGGAGGGGGCGGCGGCGGCGGCGATGTCGCGTGGGTTGCAATGGTAGAGGGGGAACCCTAGAGCGGACGATTTATTGGGATTTAGGGTTCGACTTCGAGACGGTGAGGAATCCAGGCCCACATGTCGGCCGTACAGAGCCTGGCTATTTGGGCCACTCCACGGGAAGTTGATATGGGCTGAGCCCAGCCAAGATCCTCCGAGCAGATTAATGTTTAAGGTGGCTTTGAAGTTTCTTAATTTAACCGGAGTACATCTACACTTGATTGTTGGGTTGTCCTTTTTTTGTTTGCTTGGTCGTGGAATTCTACGAAAAATATTTTGACTGTGACTTGTAGTCGAAAGATTGAGCTAATTCCATCTTTAACAGACAGAGAACGCAGCAGTTTTATAGAGAACAATTTTGCGACTATTCACTAGTCCGCGTTGCCCAGCCCGAAATAAACTCGAGGGAACATGACGGTCCAGCCAGGCCCCTTATTGACGAATTCTGCATAACCCTGGACGAAGTGGCCAATTCGACCGACCAGTGCGCATGCGCCGCTCTTCGATCTCGCTGGGCCGATCACGGCGGCAACCCCAACCAAGTTACGAATTGAGGCCCGCCCACCCCGTCATCCAACGCCAGGCGCACGGCGCGCGACACCACTGTTCACGGCTCGTCCGGCCCTTCGCTACAAGAAGCCTCGAAAAGCACGCGCGCGGAGGCCGGCACGCGGCCCAGCCACACACGCACCGACCGTCCGAAAGTGCGCCAGGGGAGCGGCGGAGCGCGCGCGCCACTCGTTTCGTTGAAGTCGATTGGGAAAGCGATGGCCGTGGGAGCGGAGTATTTCTCTAGCCGCTGGCAAACCCTTTTTTTTTTCCTTTACTACAAATATAGCGTATGTATAAATTTAATTATAAAAATAGTTCTTTTTCTGATCACAAAAACGCTACAAGTGATATATGTCATCTACCTCGCCCATATATCGTAATAGAGGCTTGAACCCACGATAGCAGTTGATGGGCCCACCGCAGCAAACATGCTACTGCACTCCCTAGGGGGCAGCATGTCCTATCAATCTGCTTTTGCTCGGTAGTCAGTATTGGAATTTATTCAATGGAAGAAGTCAAAGAAATATTGAGTTGAGGCTATGCGATTTTGGCCTCATATTGTTTAGCTAGATGAAGGAAAACCAACTATAAGAGGCCCTTTTGTATCTCTACTACTTATAATTAGGAGTTGATGGCAGTCGTCCGTTCTCTCCAATGTACATGATCCGTTGGATCTAGCACAAACGGTTGATATGGAAGTGGATATCTACCCTAACTACTTCTAATTTGTATGCTTTAATGGACTGATTTAATCATTCAATCATTGCACGTTCAGAGTGAATAGTATCATTCAGACAGGGTTAGTGATCTTTGCAAATAATTTTTTTGTCTTAAATTGAGTTTCTGTTGCAACGCACGAGCACATGACTAGTAGACTATAATATGGTTTTGTGGTAAGACTAGAGATATATATGGTTGGCTATACTAGGCATATATACATACGCACACACGCCCGCGTGTATATCACATCTTTCGCGTGTTTATCGCGTGATTTGTAACTTGCGACAACACGCGATCGCAACCGAAACATACTAAGTGTACTTAACATTTTGCCATGTATACTGACTATGCCACATCATCTTACACCTCGACTGTTAACATGGTGTCGTAGACTGAGCAAAACACACAGCTCTTGTGCAACTAGTTCGTTCGCTCGCGATATGAGATTCTAAAGGGCGGTTCCTGGAATCATGGCAGTTCAATCTGTATTATCGTGATGCAGTTTTGGTGGTTCGCGCTTTTATAATGGGGACATCCCTGTACATGAAGGAAGAAGCAATAGAAAACTAATATCGTTCTGCTCGGACCTCTCTGCTTCCTCCATACTTGCTACCACCAAAGTCATTCTATCCTTTCGCCCATCGTGCAACTGGCGTAAGGTAGAGCAGTGTCTCCGATTCAACGGTGACTACTGGACGACCTACACAGGAGACTAGCGATCAGATTTCTGAGAAGTGTCATACTGCATGACTGCTCATCTTCATCTTCGATCGACGCGTTGTTCCTACGCCATTTCAAATTCTTCATAAAGCCCTCTATAAGTGCTTTGAACTGACCAGTTGTTGGTCGAAGCAATCTCCTTTTGTGATTAGATCTGATGAGAATGCATGCTACTATAATAGTATTGATTACATCTATGTATCAGTTGGGCTCTAGTATGTGTAGGCGTGCTTTCTTTACTAGTATGTTTTGTTTTCTTTGAATATCTGTTGGCTGCTAGTAATCATGTTGTAGACGCAATGTTTAACTTTATGTTTTTATTATGTAACTATGTGAAAGTGCATCTAGGCCCCTCAAAGAGTTTTGGTGATTTATGGCAACACAATTCCATATACTAACGGTGCAAGTGAGATTCTATGCAGTGATCGAGAAGATATCATTGTTGGAAAGCGATTGGAGATCCCCACCATATTCAAAATTTGAAAAAGCGGCATCAAGACTTTAGTCGTAAATCTTTTATTTTATTGAGTCTAAGGATAGCCGTACTATTAAGGGGGATACGACGGAAAATCGTTTCTAGGATATGCTTGTGCTCATAGAATGAAAATTGCATCTCGAAAGTATTTCAAAACATTGCATTTCCTATCAAAGGATACTTCTGGCCGAGTGGGTCAGGCCGGAGTATCCGGACATTTAGTCCGGACACTCCGGGTTAGGGCCCTCGGTTGCTTTCTCTGATAAGTCCGGAGTATCCGGACATTTAGTCCAGACACTCCGGGGTAAAATGGTCCGGAGTATCCGGGGATTAAGTCCGGACACTCCGGGTTTACCCTCTCGGTACACACTAAATCAACTTGAGTCCGGACACTCCGGACTATATGTCTGGATAGTCCGGGGTTTGCGCAGCTCACATGTAACGGTTGGATTTTGGGAGGCCTATTTAAGCCCTCACTTCAAATCTAACCGTTGGCAACCTCATTCATTGCAGCATTTAACTCTCAAGCTCTCACTCTCACTCTCTTGAGCCCTAGCCTCTTTTCCCCACTTGAATCTTTGATTTGATTTAAATCTTTGGGGAGAAAGGAGGGGATCTAAGTGCTTTGAGCTTGCATTTTGATTCTTGAGCACAAGTTTCATCCTCCAAGGCGATTTAGCGGCATATTTGTTACTCTTGGAGTTTGATGGGCTCCTAGACGGCAAGGAGTCACCGGGAGCCTCCAAGACTTGGTGTGGAGAGCCCCGGAAGTTTGTGAAGGCAAGTCTCACCTCCGAAAGGAAAGAGGCGAGAAGAAGACCGGCGAGTGCTTTGTGCAACACCGGGAGGAAAGTGGTCAAGAGGGACCCAGGCTTTGTGCCTCCTCAACAGAGACGTAGGATTCCCTTCAAGAATCCGAACTTCGGGTAAAAATCATTGCCTTCTAGTTCTTCATTTGCTTGTGCTAGGGTTTGTTGGTTTTGAATCTTTCGGAGCCCCGATCTACTCTATCTTTGTGTTTAGCTCTAGATCCACATAATCCTTAGGTAACTGACTTCATTTAGAGTATTTGTATTCATTTAGATTGTTGAGAAATTGCTCAGATTTAAAACCCTTTCTTCGAGCTGCTCAGTCCGAAGTATCCGGACAAAATACCCCGGATAGTCCGGACAGTCCGGAGTATCCGGATAAAAACCCCGGACACTCCGGGCTCAGACCCTCGGGAGAATTTAATTTGTTGTAATTTTTTTAATCCGCCTATTCACCCCCCCTCTAGGCGACATCATCGGTCCTTTCAATTGGTATCAGAGCCAAATCTCCGTAGTTTGGCTTAACCGCTTAGAGAATCTAAGATGTCGGATACACAGAAGCATACCGAAGGTCGTAACCAAACGATGGATACGGACTCCAGTATTGGGGTTGCTATTCCATTTGATTACACCTCTCTTGGTGTCTCAAGCTCCTCATCTTATGTCTCCGTGCCCTCCGGTCGAGCGCCTCATTTCGATGGCACTCACTATGCCGCATGGAACACATAAGATGAAGATGCACTTGAGATCGCTTCACCCTTCTATTTGGAAGATTGTGCAAACAGGTTTCAAGCCCGTTGATCCGAACAACCTTACTCCCGTAGAAGATAAAGATCAACATTTCAATGACTTGGCCGTCAATGTCTTGTTTAATGCATTAAGTGATTCCGAGTTCAATCGAGTCGATGGACTTGAAGAAGCAAAAGCTATTTGGGATAGACTCATGGTCAGTCATGAAGGAGTTTCGAGTGTCCGAGAATCAAAGATAGAGCTCATTATTGGTGAGCCAAGCCGGTTCACTCTGGAAGAAGGAGAATCCTACACCAAAATGTTTGACCGCTTGATGGTGCTTGTGAATCAAGCTAAGGGTCTTGGGTGCACTGATCTTACGGACAAAGCCGTGGTGAAGATAATTCTTCGTGTGATCACTCCTACCAACCGCAACCTTGTTCAATTAATCCGAGACCGGCCCAACTTCGACACTTTGACGCCTCATGATGTCATCGGCCGGCTTATGATGGACGAGATGATGATAAAGGAAGCCGAAGTTGTTGAAGAACTCAAGTCGGGCAAGAAGAAAGGTATTGCCCTAAAGGCCGTGAAGACCGTGAGGGAAGTTGAAGAAAGTACAAGTGAAGATGATGAGCCAAGTGGCCCCCTAACCAATGAAGACATGGCCTTGCTCGTAAGAAGATTCAATAAATTTCTTAAAAAGAAGGGCTACAAACCGGGAAGTCACTCCAAGAATCAATGGAGTAAGTCAAGAGGACGACACTCAACGAGAAAATGCTATGAGTGTGGAGAGCCCGGCCATTTCATCGCCGAATGTCCACATCGAGAGAAGAAAGAAGACAAGCCATATAAAAAGGACAAGTACCGAGGCAAGGACAAGGAAAGAAGCAAAAAGTTCAAGCATTACAAGAATAAGGGGCAAGCACACATTGGAGAAGAGTGGGATTCAAACTCCGACTCCGATTCAAGCTCCGACTCCGATGAAGGAGGAATCGCCTCCGTCGCCATCGCCGTATCCTCTACTCCGACAACGTCGAAGGGCCTCTTCGACAACTTGAGCGATGACGACGAAAACGCTCCAATGTGCCTTATGACTAAGGGGCGCAAGGTATCAATCATAGCTTCATCCTCTTCTATTATTGATTCATGCTTGGATAATAGTGATGACGATAGTGACGATGATTGTGTAATCAAGTCAATTAAGGACCTTGACATTCAAAAATTAGATTTGCTTCTAAAAGATATTGAAAAATTGGAAGAAGTTGTAGAACAAAAGGAAGCTACTCTCGAGGCTCAAGAGGATTTGTTCATCCTCGAGAAGGAGAAAAATCGTGAGCTAGAGAAGAGCTTATCTTTTGAAAAAGAGAAAAATGAGGAATTGGCTAAGAACTCAAAATTGATCAAATCCGAGGTGTCTAGTCTTGAGATCACCAACGCTTCACTTAAAGAGGAACTTGCTAAGGCAAAGGATGCTTGCAAGGCTCTTGAGATGAAGCTTGTTGATCTTAAGAATAGCCTTCCGATTACCTCAACCATTAGCTCCAATTTTTCATTACCTTCTACTAGCAATGGATGCGCTAGATGCTACAACGTTAATATTGATACTTATGCCACTAACCTTGAGACATTGCAAGTGTTAGCATATGAAAATGAGAAGCTCAAGGGAATGCTTGAAGATGGACTTCAAAAGTCCTACAAGGCAAGTAAGGGACTAGAGGAGTTCCTAGGTAAGCGACAAGGTAACACTATGAAGCATGGGCTTGGATATACTCCACCAAAAGGGAAAAAGGGCAATATTGTGGTTGCTCCTTTAAACAAGCCCATCCAATTTGTAAAGAGCAAGGAAAACTCTAAGTACAAAACTCACTCTACATTCTTTGCATCTTATGTACTTAAGAAAACTAACTTAGGTCGGGTAGTTGCTTGTCACATTGGGGGTAAGTCCAAAAGTGCCTCTAATGTGCGATCTATTTGGGTTCCCAAATCACTTGTCACTAACGTGCGCGGACCTAAACAAGTTTGGGTACCAAAGAGCAAAAACTAAATTTCATTTTGTAGGCCTACATCTCCGGTGGATCAAGTTGGATTTTGGATAGCGGATGTACGCATCATATGACCGGAGAAAGGGCAATGTTCGCACATTTGGAAGCCAATGGATCGAATAGTGAAAGCATCATTTTTGGCGATAATGGAAAAGGTGAAGTGGTAGGTTTAGGTAAGATCCTAATTACCAATGATTTCCATATAAATAATGTTTTGCTTGTTGAATCACTAAGCTATAATTTATTGTTCGTTGCTCAATTATGTGAAGCGGTCTACAATTGTGTGTTTAGTGATAACTGATAAGGGTGTGGATGTCATTAAGAGGGATGATGGTTTGATAGCTGTTAAGGATCGTTTAAAGGGAAATCTCTATCTCATAGACTTCTCTACAGATAGAATTAACCTTGAAACGTGCTTCATGGCTAAATCTAGCATGGGTTGGCTATGGCATCGCCGGCTTGCCCATGTTGGTACGAGAAACCTTCACAAACTCATTAAAGGCAATCACATCCTTGGACTAACAAATGTTGTCTTTGAGAAAGATAGGGTGTGTAGCGCGTGCCAAGCCGGGAAACAAATTGGAGCCTCTCATCCCGCGAAGAACGTGATGACCACCTCAAGGCCATTGGAGATGCTTCACATGGATTTGTTCGGCCCCATCACCTACATAAGCATTGGAGGAAACAAGTATGGTTTAGTTATTGTTGATGACTTTTCTCGTTTCACTTGGATATTTTTCTTGCATGATAAAGGTGAAGCCCAAGGATCTCTAAAGAAATTCATGAGAAGGGCTCAAAATGAGTTTGAAGTGAAGATAAAGAGAATTCGGAGTGATAACGGCACCGAATTCAAGAATACCGGTGTTGAAGAGTTTCTCGATGAAGAATGCATCAAGCATGAGTTCTCGGCTCCCTATTCCCCTCAACAAAATGGTGTGGCCGAGAGGAAGAATCGCACTCTCATCGAGATGGTGCGCACAATGCTTGACGAGTACAAAGTCTCCGATATATTTTGGGCGGAGGCCATCAACACCGCGTGCCATAGTTCTAACCGACTATATCTTCACAAGATTTTAAAGAAGACGGCGTACGAGCTACTCACCGGGAAGAAACCCAATGTATCCTACTTCCGAGTCTTTGGAAGCAAATGCTACATCCTCAATAAGAAAGCTAAGTCATCTAAATTTGCTCCTAAAGTAGATGAAGGTTTCTTGCTTGGCTATGAATGAAATGCCTATGCATACCGAGTTTTCAACAACACCACCGGTGTGGTTGAAATTTCGCGTGATGTGACATTTGATGAAACTAACGGTTCTCAAGTAGAACAAGTTGAACATATTGTGATTGACAGGGAAGAACCTCCACGCGAAGCAATCAAGAAATTGGCAATTGGGGAGGTGAAACTAGTGGAGCAAGATGAAATCCTGAGCACCCCAACCCGGAGTGTCCGGGATAATGTCCGGAGTATCCGAACTAACCCGGAGTGTCCGGGTTCAACCCCGGATATTCCGGACTGCACTGCTACAAATGTTGCTCCTTCCTCATCCGTGTGAGCCCAAGACGGTTCGAATGCCACCCAAGTCGATGAGGGTCCAATCCAAAGAATCAACGCAATCGTACCTCATCCAAGAGTTCACCAAAGCGTGCAACGAGATCACCCCGTCCACAACATCCTTGGAGACATTAACAAGGGGGTATCCACTAGATCTCGAGTTGCAAATTTTTGTGAATTTTACTCTTTTGTTTCTTCTCTTGAACCGCTTAAGGTAGAAGAAGCACTCCAAGATCCGGATTGGGTGATGGCCATGCAAGAGGAGTTAAATAACTTCGAACGGAACCAAGTGTGGAAGCTTATCGAAAGGCCCAAGCAAAATGTGATTGGAACCAAATGGGTATTTCGGAACAAGCAAGACGAGAATGGAATAGTGACGAGAAATAAAGCCCGGTTAGTTGCTCAAGGCTTCACGCAAATCAAAGGTTTGGATTTCGATGAAACATATGCTCCCGTAGCTAGGCTTAAATCTATTAGAATACTACTTGCCTTTGCTACTCACCATGATTTTAAGTTGTATCAAATGGACGTGAAAAGCGCCTTCTTGAATGGACCACTCTCCGAAATGGTCTACGTTGAGCAACCACCCGGTTTCGAAGACCCAAATCATCCGGACCACGTCTACTTCCTACACAAGGCTCTCTATGGGCTTAAGCAAGCACCGAGAGCGTGGTTCGAGTGTCTTCGCGATTTTCTCCTCAAACAGGGTTTCGTAGTCGGAAAGGCCGATCCTACTCTCTTCACTAAACATATTGATGATGATTTATTTGTTTGTCAAATATATGTTGATGACATTATATTCAGGTCTACTAATGAACATTTGTGCAAGGAATTTAGCAGGATAATGACTAAGAGATTCGAGATGTCCATGATGGGCGAGTTGAAATTCTTCCTCGGATTTCAAGTCAAACAACTCAAGAAAGGAACTTTTATATGCCAAACGAAGTACATCAAGGACATGCTCAAGAAGTTCGGTATGGAGAACGCCAAGCCAATCAAGACGTCAATGCAAACCAACGAGCATCTAGACCTCGACAAAGAAGGTAAACCGGTCGTCCAAAAGGTATATCGTTCGATGATCGGTTCTTTACTTTATCTTTGTGCATCTAGGCCCGATATCATGCTTAGTGTGTGCATGTGTGCACGATTTCAAGCCGCCCCAAAGAGTGCCATATGGTGGCCGTAAAAAGAATCTTGAGGTATTTAGTGCACACTCCTCACTTTGGGCTTTGGTATCCAAAAGGGTCATCTTTTGAATTAGTTGGTTATTCCGATGCCGATTATGCCGGTTGCAAAGTGGATAGGAAGAGTACTTCGGGCACTTGTCAATTCTTAGGAAGATCCCTTATTTCTTGGTCCTCCAAGAAACAAAATTCCGTAGCCCTATCCACATCCGAAGCCGAATATATTGCCGCCGGGAGTTGTTGCGCCCAATTGCTTTGGATGAGACAAACCCTAAATGATTATGGCCTAACCTATAACCATGTTCCACTTTTGTGTGACAATGAGAGCGCCATAAAAATTGCCAACAACCCCGTCCAACATTCCCGTACAAAGCATATCGATATCCGCCATCATTTCCTAAGAGACCATTCCACTAAAGGCGATATTGATATTCAACATGTAAGCACAAACGACCAACTAGCTGATATTTTCACCAAACCTCTGGATGAGAAGAGATTTTGTGAGTTGAGAAGTGGGCTAAATATTCTTAATTCTCGCAATTTGACTTGAAAAGTGCACACCATTGATTGATGCTTGCAAAATTTCTTAGAAAAGTTTATTTGGTCCTTTTCTTTGATTCTTTTCGTGTTGATCGAAATATTTGATCTTCGGATCAAGCCCAATGCCGTGTGACTATGGATTGTTCGATTGTATGTTCGCTAGTCACATTGTGCAAAGGACCTTTAGGACCTCTTTTCTCTATGCTTCAAGCCGTTCTTCATTCTCATTCCTTGCAAATTCCCTGTTGGATTCCGAGCTGTCAGCCCGGACAGTCCGGAGTAATTGTCCGGATAGTCCGGACAGTCCGGAGTATCCGGACTAAATGTCCGAAGTATCCGGGCTGAGCGGCTGACCCTATTTAAGGCTGTGCGGGTACCCCTCTTTTTTCTCTCTTTTCTTCTTCCCAAACCGCACGGCTGCTTCCACTTGTTGCCCTAGCCGCCGCCCTCAGCTCCTCTGTAGGAGAACGCGTAGGCTACGCTAGCCGAAAACAAAATTTTCTACGCATTCAACCAGGATACATGCGAGTAGTGGATCATGGATCATTACCCTTGGAGCACGTTAGCAGCGGAAGAAGAGTGGGTGATCGCCCCGCGTACTCCAAAGCTGAGAGTAGATGCCGGAGTTGATCGTCTCCTCCTCGCGATCGCGCACGCAACGCTGTAGAGGAAGTAGACGTTCTCGCCAATCAGCGTCGAGGCAGATGCAACGGCGCCTCTACGGTATCCACACGTCCAGGGTAGGATCACCGCGCGCTGGTGTGCTAGCACCCACGCGTGTGGCTAGGGTTTAGGGGGCGGTGGGATGCAGCGACGGCTAGGGTTTGTGGTGGGGAGAACCTCTTGGCTGCACACCCCCACGCCCCTTTATATAGAGTACACTAACGGGCCTTCTACGATAGAAGCCCACTAGGACTCACACTAATGGATCTTCTACAATAGAAATCCATTAAGACGCCAGAAGATCCAAATCCGTGTAAACCCACTAATGGATCCAATCCATCAGACATGATCCAACCCGTTAAGTGTGCGACCCGTTAGGTTCATGCGCGAACGGCCATGGCCCCGAAACCTCTTTTCCGGACCATCGACAACGATGATTCCTAGCGGGACATGTTGCCCCGAATGCACAGAGTGATCGTATCGGTGAACCTTGATATACTCATATACCAATCCTTTTGCCACGCGATACCGGTCAAGCTCAAGGCAAGATCGTGCCATCCTTGTGATATCGACCCATTCACTCGTCAATGTAATGGATATAATTCGTGATTAACACTTTAATCACTTTGGCATGGCCATGCACTTTTCTTATCCATCCACACCGAGGGGCCCGAGATATCTCTCCGTTATCAAGGAGGGCAAATTCCATCTTGATCTCTTATATCTCACGTCATGTTTCATGGCATACTCGTAAGCTACCTTTATAACTCCCCGCTACGGAGAAGCGTTTGATAGCCCCAAAGTATACAATTACACATGCCGAGAATCAATAAGAATCTCGGTCAAAGGATCGTATAGGTATACCACTCGAGACTACACCACGATGGCACTTCTAAGATAACAATCTCATCGTGTCTCGAGCGGTCGATCCAACCCCATGTTCTCTAACATGTGCCCACATTATTGATTTGATATCTCCATATCTATGGTATGTGAAACATTACCATCAATCAATACATGTCTTTGGTCGATCACTATTGTCCCACATAATGATATGTGACCAGGGATTGTTTAGAATAATATCATATAACCAATGTGTTTCACAATTAAGTCATACTCAATGAACAAAGGAGTGACATTTATTCATGGAACTGATAAGTACATGAACATAGACGTATGATACAATCATCTCACATGATCGCCTATAGGGCATATCACTAACATCCTCTTCGGTCTCCGGTGTGCTCCTCACCCTCTGGAGTCTCCGGATCATCCTCGGAGGTTGGGGAAGGGATCTCCGCTCGTCATTCTTCACTTTGGTTGTTTCTTCTCGCGGTATGCCCTTCTCTTGATCCCAACCTTCTTTGCCCTTTGAAATACCTAGGAATAGGTTGCATTGCTAGAGTACATTCATCTCCTTGTTTGATCCCTCGAATGTGCTCTTAGAGATTGTATTTTGTTTACAAGTTAGGTTTTTGGGTTGAAATCTGTACACTCCGGACTATCCGGACATTTTATCCGGAGTATCCGGAGTAATTGTCCGGACAGTCCGGACTAAATCCCCAGAGTATCCGGGCTGTACCTCTCGGCCCAAAAATTTAAATTGTGAAACTTGTTTTCTTGCAAACTCTTTTTCACTCCATATCTTGTTCCCTATCAGATGTCTACTTCCCAGGGAGGTTCCGGTGCCGGCAAGCGCCCTCCTATCGATTCTCCTCCTTCATCCCCCGTTTCCGGCGCTTTCAAGAAGAAAAGGCAAACCGTGAGGAAGGTTAGCCAGGGCCGTGCCAATCTTCTCACTGCCCCTCCTGCTGCTCCAGCTCCTCAACCCGCCGAAGAGCATCCCGCGGACGCCCATGCAAGGCTTCGCCAGCAGAAGAAGAAGAGGTTTCAGGAGTCGAGAGAGGCGATTGGTCCTCTTGAGAAGTTCCGTCCCATGTGGAGGTACCCTGGCCAGATGATGCCCCTTCGTGTAGTCGATTACAGAGTGGGTTCCGGAAAGGGCAAAGCCATTGTGACGCAAAGGAACAAAGATCCACTTGAGTTTCACCAAGATGAATACGTGGACAAGCGGTTCTGGAACCAGTTTCAATCAGACTTTTATGAGACAGTTCTTCTTCCAATGGAGCGCCCTGTAATGAAGATGAAGAGAATTGATTGGCTATACATGTCTGAAGCTCAAAATCCCATCTTCGACGAAGTCATCCAGATTTGTGAGCGTCATCAAGTGAAAGATATTATGAGTTTTCTATATCCTTGGAATGATGAGCTCATTATGCAATTCTACTCCACCTTGTACTTTGATAAGAAGGATGATGCTATTTGGTGGATGTCTGATGAGGTGTGGTATGTAGCCACCAAGAGGACCTTTGCTAGAGTTTTGCGGTTAAGGTCAGTTGATGGCGATGCCAAATTGCACAACAAGAAGGCTTTGACTCCGGAGCAACTTGAAGCCTTATACGATTCATCTCAGCACTTTGTGGTGGGCACCATAAAGGGTCTTAAGCCGGTGCCCGCTGTTCTTCTCAGGATGCTTCGGGTCACTCTTTGGCCCAAGGAGGGAGATGCGTCAGCGATCAGCTCATATGGACGGAATTTGTTGTTTCACTTGGTGGAGAAGACCCATGGTTTTGACATTGTGGATTTTTTATGAGAAGGCATCCGCCAGAACTCGATGAGCAATTCCAGCAGCTGCGGGTATGCACCTTTCATCATGGCTCTCATCGACCATGTCACTGGCCTTGACTTTGTCAAGGATGTGGATCATTTGTCGTACAAGGTCCAAGCGCCTTCTGCTTCAGCTACCCCTGCAGCTCCTGTGGAGAAGCGTCCCAGGGGTCGTCCTCTTGGGACCCGGTCTTCTGCTCCTCCTCCAGCTCTAGCTTCAGCAGCGGCTCCTGTTCCTCCTCCAGGATCTCCTAGCACCAGCAGAGACACCATTAAGAAAATGCTTAAGTGCTTATTTTGCTTGTGCCAAGATGTCTCAGCTCAAGTCAAGGAGACTCGTCAGGAGCTTCGTGAGCATCGCCGTGAGTTCCGTGCCTACCGGCGCCAGCAAGGTGAAGATATTCCTGCCAGTGAGTCCGAGGAGTCTTCTGATGCGCCTCTGATGGATTACGCCACTCACAGCCTTTTTCGGTCTTGATCTTGACACCTCGAGGCGTCGTGGCAATGGCGATGGCATGAGGAGGATGACTATCACCTTCAAAGCGATTTATTTAGTGATCTTCTGCCGTAGACTCTTCCTTTTTGGTGTCTTGATGCCAAAGGGGGAGAGAATCTAGTGTTATTGTGTGCTTTTGGTGGTGCTTGCTTTGGTTTCTCGTTTATTTGCTTATCGTCGTTGCTTATCATTTGAACTTGTGCATGTGATTGTGTTAATTGGTTAATTGGTTGTTGAACTGGATGTCGAACCATCTTTTGATTAATGTTAATTTCCCTTCAGAAATGCATTTGTGTGATATCTTGTCATATTTATTTGTGCAAATTATCTGTTGTATATCTGCTGTATATCATGTCATATTCTCTCGAAAGAAAACATTAGGGAGAGCTCTCGAAAAATTTTCCCGTAAATATGTGCATTTGATATTCAACTCAAATTCTTCCAATGCACATGTTTAGGGGGAGCTTCTCCGTGTATTTGGCATTCCAAATACTATCTTATTTCAAATTTTATCTAAATCTAATTGTGTTGTGTGAGATCATGTGATGAAAAATTGGTTGACTGGTGAAATTG
This sequence comes from Guadua angustifolia, assembly GCA_036346375.1. Taxonomy (NCBI): domain Eukaryota; kingdom Viridiplantae; phylum Streptophyta; class Magnoliopsida; order Poales; family Poaceae; genus Guadua; species Guadua angustifolia. The sequence continues at coordinate 28,464,601 of CM070517.1, read as the reverse complement.
GCATTGTAAAGTGATTTTGATTATGGCATGTGTGGTGCCTGTGCATGTGCTATGTTGAGATGATTATTATGCTGGTGATAGCATAATGGTTTTGCTTGATGCAATGCACTCGTGTGAGTGGTTGCATGGATTAATCTTGAGTCAAGTCGTGGACTTGTGCTCGGACGCGTTGTTTGTTACTTCATGTGCGCGGTGTTGCTCGAGGGCTTAACGTGGTCGATGACGGGACCGGAACTAGGTTCATGGAGGAACTGAGGTTCGAGACTAGGTTCAGGGAGGAATCGAGGTCTTGGTGGTCAAAGATGTCATGCGGGACGTTCGGGCTAGAGAACATGCATATGAAGGCTGATTAGTCACGTGCTAGAGAACATTGCTAACCTGGTCGCCAAACAGTAGATCGCTAATTGGTTTAGTCATCTTGCGAAGAACATAACTTTAGATCCGTAGCTCCGATCGACCTGATTCTTTTTTTGTTCACTTCGGAATTGAGTCTACTTTCTACAGTTAAAATTTCACATCAATCCAATGGTTAGATCTTCTGTAATTTGTGGTCGCCTAGATTGATGTCCTGCTCGCCCGACTGCTCGCGTGGTCGCCCAAGTTCGGTCATCTTGCGAAGGTCATAACTTTAGATCCGTAGATCCGATTGACTTGATTCTTTTTGCGTTAATTGAGGAATTAAGTCTAGTTTCTACAGTTAAAATTTCACGTCAATACAACGGCTAGATCTTCTGTAATTAATATTTTAGTAGATATATATCGGTCTGCTCGCCCAGACTGCGCGCGTGGTCGCCCAACAGTGTGCGTGGTCGCCCAACAGTGCGCGTGCTCGCCCAAGTGCCAAACTGCTCGCCCAAGTGCTCTACTGGTCGCCCAAGTGCTCAAACTGGTCGTCCAAGTGATCTACTGGTCGCCCAGACTAGTCTATTTGTTTCCCAACTGCATAAACTGATTTCCAAGCAATTTGAGTTTCAATTGGGGTGTTTGAAAAGTTTGAAAATTTGATTTTAGCTTCCGTGCAATCATTCACCCCCCCTCTGATTGCTACATTAGTATATTTCGATCCTACAAGTGGTATCAGAGCAAGGTTTTTCTAATTAATCTTAACCGGTGATTAGAAACCGTAGCGATGGATAGGTATTCGATAAAACCTTGTATTTTCGATGGTGTTGATTTTCAGTTTTGGAAAGCAAAGATGGAGGCATACATTCAAGCTCAGGGCTTTGCAATCTGGGAGAAGGTGTACAAACCATATCAAGTTCCTGAGAATGATCAAGTCAATGAAACCAATCAAGCACAGGTTGAAGCGAATAGCAGAGCACGAAATTTGATCATCCAAGGTTTGGGAAGAAGTGACTTCGACCGCGTGATCCATCTCAAGTCTGCATATGAGGTATGGAAATCTCTTTGTGATTATCATGATGGTTCAAACACTATCAAAGAGGTTCGTCAAGATATATACAAGAAAGAATATATGCGATTTGAGATGAAGCCTGGTGAGTCACTAGATGATTTCTTTGCACGTTTCAATAAGATTCTTAGCAACTTACGTGCTGTTGGAGTTTTCTTTGATGAGGCTACTAATGCTAGACAATTGCTTGGTGCATTAGACATGTCTATTTGGGAGATGAAAGTGACATCCATTAGAGAGTCAACTGTTATGAGTGACCTTACTGTAGATGTTCTTTTCTCTAAGCTAAAAACTCATGAATTGGATGTTCTTGCTAGGAGGACTGATTATAAATCAATTGCTTTGACCTCTCAATCTAGCATGTCTCAAAATAATGCTTCTTCAAGTTTTATCTTGTCCTTCTTGTCTTCACTAACCGATGAACAAATTGAGGAATTTCCAGAAGAAGACTTGGCATCACTCTCTTCTCGATTTAATAAAGCTTTGCAGAATGTGAGAATGAGAAAGGGAGTTGGTGGTGGCCCTCCATGATGCTATGAGTGTGGTGATTTCAACCATATTCGTCCAAATTGTCCTAAGCTTGCAGGAAAAGCATCAAGAGAAGAGGACAATGACAAAAGAAAAGAGAAGAAGTTCTTTCCAAGCAATAAAAAGAAAAGGAGCTTCATCAACAGCAAAGTTGTCCACCGGGTCCTTTCCGCTCTTGAACAAGTCAATTTGAGTGATGTAGATTCGGAGAGCAGTGAAGATGATACAACAACTCTAAGCAAACATGAATTGGCAGGGTTGTGTCTCATGGCTAGGAGTGATGTAAGCTTCACCGAGGACGATCATGACAGCGATTGCAATGAGGTAGAACCTTCTTACGATGAATTAACTATTGCTGTTGTTCGTCTTGGAAAATTGCTTGACAAACGCGACAAGAAGATTAAGAAACATGATGTTCTTGTGAAATCTTTGAATGCTGAAATTGCTAGACTTAAATCTTTGATTCCTGATGATGATGCTTGCAAATCATGTGACTTAATTTACAGTGAGCTTACTGTGCTTAGGAAAGAACATGTTTCTTTGTTAGAACTAGTCAATCTTTGAAAAGAAAGAAAATGAGAAACATGTTAAAACGCTAGTCGTGTTCAACTGTTGATTTGCATGATACAACTCATTATTCTAAATGTGCTATACTGGAATTGAAGTTGCATGATGCAAATGCTAGGGTTTCTCAAATGACAGATGCTATGCTCACTCATGAGGTTCTTTCATGTTCAACTTGTCGCAAACAGAAAGGAAAAGTGGACGTTCCATGTAATAACTGTTTAACTCTTTCTCAAAAGGTTGATTACTTGGAAAAATCTTTAGAACGGTTCACTACTGGAAAGAAAAACCTAAACATGATTTTGGATCAATCAAAAGTCAGTACTCATCACAAAGGTTTAGGTTTTGATTCTTATGCTCATCATAAATCACATGCTCCAACTGTTGTGAAGACACTTGAAAGTGGAAAATTCGAAATTGTCAATGAGCCTAAGAAAACTGTTTTCAAGTCTGTTTGGTGTGTTATCTTCTACTATGGTGAATGCAAATGTTATACATTCCTAAAGCTAAACATTATGTGAAGTATACTTGCACTCATTGTGGTAGAGATGGACACTTAGTAGATTTTTGCTTTAGACTAGCCAAACAGCAAAAGAAAGAGAAGATTAAGGCTAGGTCTAATTTCAGGAAGGCACATTTTACTCCTCATTTTGTGCCTAAGGTGATGCAAACACCTTTTGTTGCAAGAAACACGGGAAAGGGCAAATCTGATTTTGTGAATAAGCATACTCGTGTTGTGCCTACTCGTCGTGTGTCTCAGTACTGGATTCCTAAATGCTTTATTTCTAACCCTTGATCGAGGCCTCGACATCTTCTTGTGCTATGTAGGTTTTCAGGAATGGGTTGGAGAACAGAAGCTTAGTGGATCTTGGTCTTTTGCAAGATGAGATCAAGACTTGGATGGTTCTCACCCTTGAGAGGGTTTTCAAGAAGCATGTGCAATAATTCTTCATCTACTTTGTGAGCTATCTGATACACTCATGTTCTTTACATTCACAGATATCTAATTGTGGCATGAGATGAAATGATTGTTTGTATGCTCATTTGTATCCCCTGGCATGTTCAATAATGTTATTTTTTATATCATGCCTTTCATGCTTTGAATTCACTTATCATGATTCATGCCTATGCTTAACTGAACATACCATGATAACTCAAGCTCATGTATATCATCATCTCCTCTCTGTTGATCTCATTGGTTATCCATTTGAGGGGGAGTTATTGGTTATTGGTAAAAATTCCTTTCGGTTGCCTTTTTGGGAGGTTTGTTCTTTCAGTCTTTTGTTTTTAAAATAATTCCCTTCAGGTGACAATTTTGTAGAAGGTTTTTAAGATGGTTGTTTTGAGGGGGAGTTCTTTGAAGTTTTTGTAATATTGTGTAACATGCTTTTTGTTTCGTGTGTTTCTTAAATGAAAAAAAAATGAAAAACAGTAAAAGTACTGAGCATTGTATTTCATACACATGTCATTTGAAGTCATGTTTATGCTACAGGGTCTTTGCAACTTTCTGTTTATACATATATGGTGTAGTTTATGTCATGACTATTTAAATGGAATGACAACTTGAATTAAATCTTGTCATGGTTGAACTTTCTTGGCTATCTTGATCCTGCTCGAAAAAGTGCTAAATATGAAAGTTAAGTGCTAAAGCTCAAAAAGGATTGTTGATAAAAGCAAGATCAAGGTTATGTCTTCGTCGCACTTCTTCTTTCTGAGACCGCTTATCATTGCACTATGATATGAACTTGGAAGAGGTTGTGTATGACCGAAACCATGAAACCTTAAGCTTGTGATTGCTTGGCATGGTTGAAAAGTAAGGTGATGGTGCATGTAAATCCTTGCAATTGTTATTGTTCCAATCAAAGTAATGAATCAGTTTTCAAAGCACAAATAAAGTGCACAAAAATTCAATGTTTTCGTGTTTTAAGATTGTTGAGAAAGGAGATCATGCCATGCAAAAAATCATTAATAGTACTTGATTTCTAGTCATGCTTACTCTACATTGTTTATGTGTAGATTTGAGGGTGCAAGTACTGTTGATAGCATGACTTGGTGATCAAGTTGTTTCATTTGTGCATGATTCATAATGCTCAGTACATAAAAAAAAGAAAACAACAAACATAAAGAGGGAGAAGTTTCTCTTTTTGCTCTCTTTTTGCATTCTTGCTGAACCCATTGTCAAAGGGGGAGAAATTTGGAGTCAAAGGGAGAGATTTTTAGTCACACATTGCACATTCACACACACATTTCTTCTTTCTGTTAGGGGGAGTCTTTCTTGTTGATAGGGGGAGATTTCTTTTAGATAGGGGGAGATTTTTGTTCTTCTTTATAGGGGGAGATTTCTCTTTCTATCTTTTGGTCACTTTACTTCTTTTGAAAATGGTGTTGCTATTGTAAGGTGAATGCCAATGTTCGTTTCCAAATGGTGTTGCCAATGTTTTCATCAAGGGGGAGATTGTGAGATCATGTGATGAAAAATTGGTTGACTGGTGAAATTGGCATTGTAAAGTGATTTTGATTATGGCATGTGTGGTGCCTGTGCATGTGCTATGTTGAGATGATTATTATGCTGGTGATAGCATAATGGTTTTGCTTGATGCAATGCACTCGTGTGAGTGGTTGCATGGATTAATCTTGAGTTAAGTCGTGGACTTGTGCTCGGACGCGTTGTTTGTTACTTCATGTGCAGGTGTTGCTCGAGGGCGAACGTGGTCGATGACGAGACCGGAACTAGGTTCATGGAGGACTGAGGTTCGAGACTAGGTTCAGGGAGGAATCGAGGTCTTGGTGATCAAGGATGTCATGCGGGACGTTCGGGCTAGAGAACATGCATATGAAGGCTGGTTAGTCACGTATGTGCAGCAGGTGGGCTGATCATGCGTGCAAAGTTTTGGTTTTGGCCATGTTGGGCCAAGTTGAGATAAGATACGAACTCTTTCCATGTTGGAAGTGGAGTTGTATTCAATCTCTCTGTTCTTGCATGCGTGCAAGAGTTGTTTTTGGTCATGTTGGGCCAAGTTGAGATAGATACGAACTCTTTCCATGTTGGAAGTGGAGTTGTATTCAATCTCTGTGTGTTTGCTCTGTATAAATAGGGGGAGGTGTCCCCTGTTTATTCTTGAGCCAGGTATTAGGTTTGTACTCTTGTGTGGGAGTACTTTAGACAAAAGAAATAAAGATCAATCTAGCAATCCAAGTATCTCTGTGTGGATGAGTTTTCTTGCGTGAGCTTTGACAGCCGCAGTGTGAAGAAAACAAATCAAGATTGATCGTGCATGCCTGCATCACGTCAACTAGAAGATAGATGATTATCTGCACATGATCTTGCTTCTGGTGATTAGAAGATTGATCCGTGGCAACTGAAGCCCTCTCTGTTGTTTGGTCCGTCACAGCCTTGAAGGTGAAATTTGGTTTCCTCGTCATTAGATGCATTAGTCTAATTGCGAAGGTAATATCTCTTGATCCGTACATCCGATTGGATTGATTCTTGTTGGGTTTGATTCGTAATTGAATCTAGTTTCCACAGTTAAAATTTAATATCAATCCAACGGTTAGATCTTTGGTAATTAGTGGTCGCCCAGATTGCTAACCTGGTCACCAAACAGTAGATCGCTAATTGGTTTAGTCATCTTGCGAAGAACATAACTTTAGATCCGTAGCTCCGATCGACCTGATTCTTTTTTTGTTCACTTCGGAATTGAGTCTACTTTCTATAGTTAAAATTTCACATCAATCCAATGGTTAGATCTTCTGTAATTTTTGGTCGCCCAGATTGATGTCCTGCTCGCCCGACTGCTCGCGTGGTCGCCCAAGTTCGGTCATCTTGCGAAGGTCATAACTTTAGATCCGTAGATCCGATTGACTTGATTCTTTTTGTGTTAATTGAGGAATTAAGTCTAGTTTCTACAGTTAAAATTTCACATCAATACAACGGCTGGATCTACTGTAATTAATATTTTAGTAGATATATATCGGTCTGCTCGCCCAGACTGCGCGCGTGGTCGCCCAACAGTGTGCGTGGTCGCCCAACAGTGCGCGTGCTCGCCCAAGTGCCAAACTGCTCGCCCAAGTGCTCTACTGGTCGCCCAAGTGCTCAAACTGGTCGCCCAAGTGATCTACTGGTCGCCCAGACTAGTCTATTTGTTTCCCAACTGCATAAACTGATTTCCAAGCAATTTGAGTTTCAATTGGGGTGTTTGAAAAGTTTGAAAATTTGATTTTAGCTTCCGCGCAATCATTCACCCCCCCCTCTGATTGCTACATTAGTATATTTCGATCCTACATGTTGTCATCAATTCACCAAAAAGGGGGAGATTGAAAGTGCATCTAGGCCTCTCAAAGAGTTTTGGTGATTTATGGCAACACAATTCCATATACTAACGGTGCAAGTGAGATTCTATGCAGTGATCGAGAAGATATCATTGTTGGAAAGCGATTGGAGATCCCCACCATATTCAAAATTTGAAAAAGCGGCATCAAGACTTTAGTCGTAAATTTTTTATTTTATTGAGTCTAAGGATAGCCGTACTATTAAGGGGGATACGACGGAAAATCGTTTCTAGGATATGCTTGTGCTCATAGAATGAAAATTGCATCTCAAAAGTTTTTCAAAACATTGCATTTCCTATCAAAGGATACTTCTGGCCGAGTGGGTCAGGCCGGAGTATCCGGACATTTAGTCCGGACACTCCGGGGTAAAATGGTCCGGAGTATCCGGGGATTAAGTCCGGACACTCTAGGTTTACCCTCTCGGTACACACTAAATTAACTTGAGTTCGGACACTCCGGACTATATGTCCGGATAGTCCGGGGTTTGCGCAGCTCACATGTAACGGTTGGATTTTGGGAGGCCTATTTAAGCCCTCACTCCAAATCTAACCGTTGGCAACCTCATTCATTGCAGGATTTAACTCTCAAGCTCTCACTCTCACTCTCTTGAGCCCTTGCCTCTTTCCCCCATTTGAATCTTTGATTTGATTTAAATCTCTGGGGAGAAAGGAGGGGATCTAAGTGCTTTGAGCTTGCATTTTGATTCTTGAGCACAAGTTTCATCCTCCAAGGCGATTTAGCGGCATATTTGTTACTCTTAGAGTTTGAAGGGCTCCTAGACGGCAAGGAGTCACCGGGAGCCTCCAAGACTTGGTGTGGAGAGCCCCGGAAGTTTGTGAAGGCAAGTCTCACCTCCGAAAGGAAAGAGGCAAGAAGAAGACCGGCGAGTGCTTTGTGCAACACCGGGAGGAAAGTGGTCAACAGGGACCCAGGCTTTGTGCCTCCTCAACGGAGACGTAGGATTCCTTTCAAGAATTCGAACTTCGGGTAAAAATCGTTGCCTTCTTGTTCTTCATTTGCTTGTACTAGGGTTTGTTGGTCTTGAATCTTTCAGAGCCCCGATCTACTCTATCTTTGTGTTTGGCTCTAGATCCACATAATCCTCAGGTACCTGACTTCATTTAGAGTATTTGTATTCATTTAGATTGTTGAGAAATTGCTCAGATTTAAAACCCTTTCTTCGAGCTGCTCAGTCCGGAGTATCCGGACAAAATACCCCGGATAGTCCGGACAGTCCGGAGTATCCGGATAAAAACCCCGGACACTCCGGGCTCAGACCCTCGGGAGAATTTAATTTGTTGCAATTTTTTTAATCCACCTATTCACCCCCCTCTATGCGACATCACCGATCCTTTCACTATGGAATTAAATTAATGTTATATCATGTTAATTTTTCAACAATCAGATTCTGTCGTACTCGTCCTCCTCCTGCCGTGAGGGTCTAATGCATAGGTGCAGTAAGTGACACGTGTTACATATCGGCGTTTTCACGGTAAAAGAGATGGACTATTTTATAATTGTATTTGTACATATCAAATTTGCAATAAAAAAATCCACAAGGGCGAAAAAGCCAAGACTTCCACGGAGTCAGGACTATTGTCTCTATACCCATCAACTTCACATCAACAGAACTGCTGGATCGAATGATCGAAGCATTGCTTTCGCGATCGCAAGCAAGATCCATGTAAACAGCCGGCCGGTCTGTCATGGTGGAGCAACATGTATCATGCATGCACCCAAAGATTAATTGTTTGATGCGGTATATGTATGGACATGTTCTCATGTGAACAATTAGTTTCTTAATTATTATCACCAGAAAATATATAAAATGTATATGTCGACCACGTGGGTATACGTTCATGGTAATTGACGTGCGATCGGGCATGTAATCGTGATCAAAGGCTATACCACTGCGCATCCATGAGCAGCTGCTACCGGGGTTTGAAATTTCGTTTTCAGTTCACATCTTAGAGGTGAATGAAATCCAAAATTTTAGAGAAATCCTAGAATTTTGGACGAAATCTAGTCAATATTCAAAAAGCAAATTTGAAATCCAGAATTTTTGAACCAAAATTCGATCGAAATTGCCAAAATCTCGGCAAAATTCAACCAAGTGAAAAATAGTCGACGCAATGTTAAACAATTTTTAAACTTTTTGTGCATTGTTTTGACACATTATTAATGTTCCCATAAAACTTTTAGATGATGATCAAGCTTAAGGAATTTTTAAAATTCTAAAAGTGCTACTGTCGTGATAAAAGGCTGATCGGTAAATTTTAACCGAATGAAAAATAATACAAACCATGTTATAATTTTTTTTTAAAAAAAATTGGATGGTTCTGATACATCAATAATACTCCCATAAAATTTTTAGATGATGATTAAGCCTGAAGAATTTTCAAAAAATAAGACAGTGCTACTGAAGGCTGATTGACAAATTTCAACCGAACAAAAAAATAGTTCAAACCATGTTATACAATTTTTAATTTTTTTTGGATAATTCTGATATATACTAATGTTCCCATAAAATTTTTAAATGATGATCAAGTTTGATAAATTTTCAAAAATTATGACAGTGCTATTATCCTGATAAAAATCTTATGTTGTTACATGTATTGCTTCCATATATTTGATTGAGCAACCAAAACAAATTTATAATTTTTAAAAATTTTAGAGAAGGGTTCCGAGGCAATTATTAATCTCTTCTAAAAATTTTGGATCATGATCATACTCGAGCTAATTTATAAAATGCTGACACGGTTACTATTTCAGTTTTGTTCATTCTATTTTTGAATTTTTAAATATAAAAATTTAAGTTAAATTCTTTTGAATTTTTTATATGATCCTAAACTATTAATAAAGGTACTATAAATTTTTCAGAGTATGATCAAGTTTATATAATTTTATAATAACCTAACAGTGTTTCTACTATTTTTATAAAACATCACAATAATTCGGTTTTTCAACAAATTTTCATGGAATATAACATTCTTAAGGGTTACTGACTAAAATCCGGTCCTCAAAAGTTAAAATCCAATAAAAAAACCCTGAGATTCTGGTGAAATTTTGCCAAAAAATACTGTAGCAATTTGATTTTTTTAATCTAACTGCGATTTAAAATCTCGTCTCCAGTCGAAATCCGAAATCTCATCGAAATTTACCACTACTCCTCGAGGCCCTTGGCACATCTGCATCTCTTGTCTCGGCTAAACTAAATTTAAGTTTCAACAATGACTTAAACCATAAACAATATCCGTGCATAAAAGCATTGTATATTAGCGATCTATGCGTGCGTTTGGTTGTGTGTACGAGGATGAATGGGATAGGATGGTACAAGATGGATGGGATGATCCTGGATGAGATGGTACAGCGAAGGTGTTTGGTTGCCTGAATGGAATGATACAAGATTTTGTTTGGTTGCTTGGATGAAATGATACAGAATGGTATGAGATGATGTTTGGTTGAAGGGATATGATTGGATTGAGGGATGAGGTTGGCTTGAGGGATACTGAGAGTGAACGATCCTGTCCTGAACCGATTAGTTCAACCAAATTTCCCGTACGGGATGGTACAACATCTCTTTAGAATATTCCAAAAATCTGTACCATCTCATCCTGTACCAAATAGTTCTGTTCAGCCAACCAAACGTAAAGACAGAACCAAATCCTGTACGGGACGGTTTGATTCACTCTCGTACACCCAACCAAACGCACCCTAAATGATGACACCGGTCCGTCTCACGTTCACACACGCATGCAGTAACAACTACTGCATACCGCATACGTACGTGCTAGCTCTACGTGAACGCGCATATATATATGCCCCATACTTTGCATTTGGTTGAGTGTACGAGGATGAATGAGATAGAATGGTACGGGATGGATGAGATGATCCTAGATGAGATGGTACAGGGAAGGTGTTTGGTTGCTTGAATAGAATGATACAAGATTTTGTTTGGTTACTTGGATGAAATGATACAAGATGGTACGGGATGATGTTTGGTTGAAGGGATGAGATTAGATTGAGAAATGAGGTTGGTTTAAGGGATAATGCGAGTGAACGATCCTGTTCTGGACCGATTGGTTCGGTCAAATTTTCCGTACGGAATGGTGCAGCATCTTTTTGAAATATTCTAAGAATTTGTACCATCTCATCTTGTACCAAATGGTTCCGTTCAACCAACCAAACGCAAAAACAAAATCAAATTCTGCACGGGACGGTTCAGTTCACCCGTCGTATTAATCGAGACCGCCCGTTTTATAATTTAGTTAGCACATATCCACCACCTCTCTCTGAGCAAGGAATGTATGAATAGATTTATGGCTCTACATCTAATCCCTCGGATCATAAATAATCATCGTCTTGAATATAGCGTAGTTAAACTTTTAAAACTTTGGTTATCAATATATTTTTAAAGATTTAAATTGGATGTATAAAAATTGTATGTGCAGATTTATCTCAAAAAATATGTTCATAATATTATAACATTATTGAGTTTTATAACTATATTATAATAGAAATTAGTGGTCAATTATTTATGTAAAAGACTGTATCGATATAAAAACAACTATTTGTGAATGTGAACGAGAGGAAGTATTTGTGACGGGTGCATGGTGTCGTAATGTTGCCGCCGGGCCGGGGTGCATGGTGGGGACTGGACGGGTACGTGAGACACAGGGGGGGCGCACGTGCGTGGGGTTAAATGCTGCCCACGGGGAGAAGGCGACGTGCACATGCAGCGCTTGGATTCCTCCCCAGCTCACTCACTGCGCGCCCCAGTGACCCTCTCGCTCAGCTTGCTGCCAAGCACTGGCCCACCTCCTCTTCTCCCCTAATTTTGTCAGCTGCATGCACAGTGACCGTCGTCACTGCAGTGAGCGTGCATGCATAGGTCGCTAGGCCAGGCCCTTTCCACAGCCGCTCAAGCTTAAAAGTGGGGGCACGGCTTCATTTTTATAAATTTAGTTTTGTTGTTTAAATTTATAAAACTAGCCCCACTTAATAAGCTCAAACGGCACGACAAATAACACGAGTTACCAGCCATACCAAGAGAACTTGGTAAGAAACTGTCAAGCAAAGGAAGCACGACTGAAATCTCTCTCGCCCGATAGACACCTACAGAGCCCTGTTGCCTCGGAAGGACATGAGATTCCTTGTTAATGAAAGATACTAAATAAGACATTTTCTTAATTAGTGATTTAAACAAGTGATTAATTAACTAATATGATTAAATTAGAGATTAATTAATGGATTTGATTCCTATAAAAAAAAAGGAGGGTTTGATAGGAATCTTTGTACAGCAAGCGGCCTGTCGAGCTCCCTGAGTACGAGATGTGACTCGTGGATGGTAAATTTATTCACAAGGGCCTAAAAAGCAAAGAAAAAAAATGGATGGACCGGACGGTATCAGTTGGTTGCGGTTTTGACACAAAGGTTACGAGTTACGACGGTCAAGGATTTGGTTTTCTTGCTAGGGACCTCTTGAAGAAAAAGCGAGTGTATCCTCTGAACCTCTGCTCGGGCCAAAACGAAATATGCAGAGCTGATTGCTCGTGCTTATGCTTGAGGGCGGCTTGATGTATGATTGATCTCGATCGGCCTACATGTGATTTTGCAATCAATCATCCATCTTAGCACATGCTATTGTTAGAGGGACTGCAGCCGATCCACGTCACCCTCTCGGAGCAATATCCATACTAGATGCGCACAGCCTGCGTGTTGCTGTGGATAGAAGAAATCGTCGATACAGACAAAAGGAATCACCGATACAGACAGAGAATCTAATAGAGGTAGCAAATCTTTTTCGGAAACACCCAAAAAATAAAAAAAACCAAATTGTCATAGTTTTTAAAAATTACAAAAGCTTGATATGATCTTTTTTTATAGCAGCTCAGGTATGCTTTGAGGACACTTCTTACAAAATTTAAAGAATTTACAAGTTTAGTACCTCAATTAAATCAGTGAAGTTGTTTTAAGTGCGTCAGTAGCATTATTAGAATTTTTAAAATTGCAAAAGTCTGATCATGATTTGAATTTTTTTACGGTAGCGTAGACATGCTCTCAAGAACTCTTCTAATTTTTTTTTAAGAATTTGCAAATCTAGTAGCTCAATTAAATCAGCAAAGTTACTTTAAATGCAATAGTAGCATTGCTAGATTTTTTAAAAATCACTCAAGTTTGATCATGATCTATTTTTTATGGTAGGTTAGGCATGTTTTGAGGGTCCTTCTAAAAAAGTTTCAGAAATTTACAACATGATTTACCGTTCGCCAACTAAGCTAAAGACCACTTGTAAAATATGATGCGCAATAAATATATAAGGTTAGGCAACACTCAATTGTAGAAACTATAGAGAAAAAATGGCATGTGTGAGGCAGGCGGACGGGGTGCCATACCTCCCAACGATTAGTAGTGTACTGCCAGTTGCTGTGGGTGATTTTTGAATTTTAATCTCCTAAAAAACTGTGAAAGTAAAAAATAAAAATACTGTCGGTTCTAATTTGTTTTAAAAATTATATTTTTCTGGATTTTCTTTTTTTTCTTTCGGGAAAATATTTTTTGAATAGTTTACTGTAGAAATCTCATTTGAAAAGTATTAAGAAAACAAGAAAAAATTTGCAAAAGTAAATTTATTTTTTGGGTAATTTTTTTTGGAACTAATGTACTGTACAAGTCTTAAGAAAGCAAACAAATTTTAAAATAATTCTTTCCTTTTTTTCCGCAAGTAAATGCACTGTAGATGCAACAATGCTCGAGCCATTTTTTTGGCAATAATTTACGGTAGAAATTTCATTTAAAAAGTCTTCAGGAGGCAAAAAAAATTGTCTGCCAAAAAAAAACTTAAAATACTTTGTTTTCTACTTGTTCCCCAGAAGTAAACGCGCTGTACATGCTACAGTGCTATGGCAACAGTACTGTAGCATCGGGATTCGAAGGCCAATCCGGCGGTGCAGAGCAATGCTGCCTCTCGTGAATAGTAAGGCAAACTAAATAAATGAGGTTATACAGGTGTTATCGTAGAAACTAGGGAAAAATATTGACGCGTGTTGGGAAAGGAGAGCTCGGCGTACATTTCCCTACGATTATATAGTTATAGGTTTCATAGAAGACAACATATCGTATGTATACAGATTTTTCGTGTATACATCGTGCACATCAACTAACAAAAGTTATGAAAAACTCTGAAAAAAATTGTAAATGTACTTCATAGATTACACTACCTATGTATGAAGTTTCAAAATCAAATTCATTACATATTGATAGTTACAAAAAAGAGAAAATTCTGACAAGTTTTGAACCTACAATTTTATACATAGATAGAGTAATCTATGAAGTACATCTACATGTTTTTCTCAGAATTTTTCATGACTTTTGTTAGTTGGTGTGCACGGTGTGTACATGGGAAAGTCTGTGTGCACAGGATACGTTGCCTTCATAGAAAGCACCTCTAAAGCTCAAGCGTCCTCGATAGTCTTTGCATTTTTGCGAGATATATTGGATCTGTGAATTGTTATTCGTTTATTTTAAACTTGTCTGGCAGAAAAAAAGGTTATTTAAAGGAAATTAATAGATATATGCAGCAGAACCTAAAAAAAATTAATGTTTATGTAACTTATATTAAGACAGTGATAGATACAACACTACTTATGCGGTAATCTGTAGGATCTTATGCTATGATCAATTGCTAGCTAGTTCAGTAGTAGCTCTTATCTATTCGCACAGTGCCTACCTAGCTAGCATTGTACTTTGCAGCCCTGATTGCCTGCGAGAACAGTGTGCCATCATTGATGCATTACCTGCAAAGCGGTCCCGCATTAGACCAAGTGCCCAGAATTTGGACTCGTATCGTTCACTCGATCGATCGTATATATGTTGAACTGTTAGTATAGATCACCACGCTAATCGCCAGCTTTTCAGATTCCACGTCGGTAATTCTTTGGCTCTAACGCCCAATCGCATGCTTCGGGTCAGACACCTCACAGCCTCACACACTGAGCATTTCACGTGTGTGAGCAGCCTCATCGAATCCGATCCTCTCTTTATCCTCATTTTCTGCTGCAATTGCAACCATTCTTCCCTTCCAACGGTGTTAAGGATCTACTGAGATTTGGGATAGAACGAAGGGGAAAAGGAAGAAGTCAGGAAGAACTTTCGAGAGAACTTGAGAAGGAAGCAAGCATTCTGTTCTTCCATAACAAACTCGTCCAACAACCCAGTATTTAAACTCATTCCCCACCTCACTTACAAGTGGGCCCTCATTACATCACGCACACATCCCCTGCTTCCGCTACAATACGCAGCACGTCAACTCCTGTACCATATCCGGCACGCTACACACGGCTCGCCGACTACTAGAGCCACAGCTTCTCTCCTTCGTGTCCTCTACGCTCACCCCGAAATCCACTATGTTTTTGCTTCAAATCCTTCGTGCTCCCTTTGACCACTCCAATCTCAGGCCTATGGCCTTATTGCTTGGCATGGGATCCACCTCCCAACCAGCTGTCGCTCTTAACAACATTATCGCATGAGGAAGCATGAATTGACTCATCGAGGTAGGAAGGGAGATGCGCTAATGTTGTGACCACTAGGATTTATGTGTGGCGGTGGAGGAGGAGTTACAGGAAAGGAGGAGGGTGGTTGGTGAAGGAGATCCTAACATACCAGGGTTGCAATATTAGGCCAGTTATGTCCATTTGCTTGCCTGCAGTATAGACTCGTTGGTTGGTGCAAGCATTTTCTCAAATTATTGTAGCACCCTTTCGAAATTGTTACACATAGTTTTTTTTGGCAATTCATCCTCTCGAAAATTTGTATTAAGTTGTTTTTGTTTGTAGCGGTTGTCTTATACTACTACAAAAAGGTCTATATTAGATGCCTCATCATAGACGATTTTTAAAAATTGTCTGTATTAAAATTAATCACACATGATTTTGCTAGCGTTAAAACTAATCACACACAATTTTGCTAGCACAACCGTCTAAGTTACAGGATGTACTAAGAACCATCTATGATAAGCTAATATCACAGATGATTTGTGGTATAAACCGTTTGTGATACATTATAGTTGGTTTGTACCACGAGTTTCTGTGATATTAGCTTATCACATACGGTTTTTTTACTCGAATTATCTGTGATAACACTCCCTTATTATATACATCACTCTAGGGTTTGTACCTGCCGCACGTCTCACCCAAACGACGTTGCGGCTCCCCTCTAGCCTGTGCGTCGTCATCCTCCTCGAACCTGTGCGCAGTTGTCCCTGAGTCCGTCGTCCTTGAGGCCATGCACAGCACTCCTATCGTGCCCATGTGTTGTCATCCTTGAGCCCGTGCGCCTCCCTCCTCCCCTTGAGCCCAAGTGTCGTCATCCTCAACCCCCTCGTCCTCGAGGCCATGTATCGCCCTCCTCCTCTCGCGCCCGTGCACCATCATCCCCGAGCCTTACACTGTCAGTGCTTTGTGAGTATATTCAACAATTTTTTAGCTTGTTCTATACTGTTCGTGCAAGAGGGGCTAGATATTCAGTACCTGGGGATCTTGGATGTTGGGGTCGTACTTGTTCTATGAAGATGGGCTATAAAGAGGCAATTTATGACAACATAGTAACAATTCTCAGTTTTCTTGTTTACTTGATTAGAACAATTGACATCTAATATATGTACATGTGTTAGATCATTGTAGCTTTCTGTTAACTTATTGTCTTGACTGTTATCTTCAATACCTTAATCTATCGGCTGTTTCTGTTATCTTCTCGTAGTTGGCAGACACTATCACATTATTGCTAGGTATTGTTGGATTTTCAAGTGTAGTTTGATAATTTATTCATATATACATATTGTTCTAAGATAATCAATTGTTTAGCTTTCTATTAACTGTCAAGTATTGAGAATTGTCAATTACAAACATATGTGGTAAGGTTGTCATAAATTAGTCTATGATCTTGTCCCTAATGGCGAGGATGTCTTTAATTAAGGCAATCCGACTTATGAGAATACTATATTTATAACAACTTGAGCATTATTGCTAGTTGTATACCTCGGTCACTATTATTTGTTATATATATATATATGCTTAAATACCTTAATATGAACATTTATGCTTTAATGTTGTCAAATATATATCATGTTTCAGTATTTACGTATATGCTTTTATGTTAATGTTGATCCATGGATATATAATATACTTTTTTGTCATGTGTTGAGCTCTTCTCCAAGGGCTATGATAAAGGATTGTGTCTGTTACTGTTGAATAGGGGATTCATATTTAGCTCGAGAACCAAATTGCCAATGCTACTTTAGTTCATCCGAGTTGTATCATATTTACCAAAATTTTATTAATCTATTAAGTATATATGATTCAATATCAAGTCGATATAATAATTAGGAATATCTTCTTTCTCTAGTGATTATGTCTCATTAATGCAAATTGCACACATATCTCCATGGTACGTTTTAAGAGCTAGCTGCACCGTACCTGTATGGTACTCCCTTCGTTTTTTTTATAAGGTGTATTTTGATTTTGCACAAGGATTAAGATTGCTTTGAAATTGAGAAAGATACGAGAGAAAATTACTTAGATGCCCCCACTTAATTATCTTAGAATATAAAAGATATACTTTGTGTGGGTGGTAATGAATAAATGCGTATGGATAAGAGAAAATAAATAAGAGTATAGAAGGAAAGGTCTCATTAAATCTATATGTAAACAAGACTATTAAAAAAATAGGCCTTATAAAAAAACGGAGAAAGTACGTCTTAAGAGCCCAATCAAACAGAAGGCGTATGCTCCTTTCCCTGTAAGAAATGAATTGTTTCGTGCAATATATCTCCTATATATGAAGTTTCTGCATATTTTACACCTAGTCTAAAGCTAGAGACAGATCAAATTAAAGCAAAATGATGTATTTTTCTTCTCATATTTGTTTCTTTTCAATATTAATTGTTATTTTTGAAGGGATTGGTTGACGTACTAGACTCGGCGGAAATTGACTTGTCTCGACCCAATTTGGACATGTCTTATCACTTCTAATTAGACGTCTGCCTGAACTAGCGCAGTCCGTCTAACGCCAAAAATATTCAATTCAACCTGGGTTCATCCTTGGATCAGATCCCGCGTTTCTCACCTCAATATCTAGTGAGTGTTTGATATAGTTTCAGCTCTATTAAAATCTGTATAATTAGTAAAATAGGATATTTCTAACTCTAGAAATTTATAGAGTTAGAGATTTATAGAGTTAGAACTGCAGGTACATTAAAAGTGTTTAGGTGAGTCATCTTATTTACATTTTAGACTAGAAATATAAACTTAATTCACTTTATTTTAGCCTATAAAATCCAGATTTAAGGTGAAGTTAGGATTTAGAGCTCTGCCGAACAAAGTCTTAAAAATCAGGTACATACGAGTATGAACTTCAGTAAGATAATTAATTAGAAGTCCAAAAGGTATCTAAAAGATTTTCTTGTGTGTCACGTGTGTGATGTGTGTTGTGTATGTGTCCTTGTACCCACAAAAAAAAAAGTTGATGCATGCTTCCAACTCATACAGCTATAGGATACGGTTTTTTTCTTCTCCTTTTTTTCTTTCTCTTTTGAGCTGGTTTCAATAGGAAAAACTAGAAAGAGGAGGAGGAAAGTGTTAAACTTTTTTTTGAAAAAAAAAGAGAGAGGAAGCATATGTATGTCGGTCGCTAGCATAATAATCCAACATATATTGAAGAAAGATTAAAGGGCATCTTGGAACCTGGTGGTGATAGTCACTAACTTTGTCTCCCGTCACGTTCCATATTCGATTACATGATTCGTGCATGAAAACTAGCTAAGCTCCTCCCATACGTACAGCGGTACAGCAATAATCGATGCAACAGTCTACAAACTCATACATTGCATACAAGAGAGTACAGCAGTACTACGTTACATGGCCGGCTGCTCCCTATGTGCTAACGCCATAATAAAACCAAATATATACACACACGATTAGCGTTATTCTATACGCGCGCACTATGTTACCTATTCTATGCGCGAACCATGTCACTGTGATGCTTCAGCCAAAGAACTGTATTTAGACCATCCTGCGTAGGCATGTGTAGACTAAACCAATGCTAAAATATGGATGAAACTACTACCGAATCAGTATAACAACAAATGAATTACTACCGAATCAACAATGTGTCCTCCCCACTAAAAATATGTTTTCTAGTTTGTACATAAATTTATTTTTACTTTATTTTAGCCATATCTTTTTATTGGTAGCTTGGATTTGTAAATGGTTTCCATCAGTAGCTTACTGATGGCAAGATGAATAAAATGATATAAGCATTGTTATTAAATAGTAATTTTATTGACTGGTAACAGATTTTACTATTTTTATAACATGAAATTATTACATTTACAACTAGAAATTACTACCATTCAGTGTAATTGAATTAATCCTACACATATCAGTTAATTAGCAGTAAAAGTCTATAAAAACTATATGTGCATAGTCTATGAAAACTATATGTACAAGTTTTTAAAGATTCTTAAAAAAAGGGGATGTGAGTTTCTACAGCTTTGTAAAATTTGAACACCAAACTCAGTAGCAAATGCGATTGAGTTTGGTATTCAAATTTTACAGAACTATAGAAGATCATATCCCCTATATATGGTAATTTTTTGAAAAATTTTCAGAACTTGTACGTATAGTTTTTTAGTCATTTGGTAGTATAAGTCCGTAAAAACTATAAGTTCTAAATAAATCTTAAAAAATTACCATAGATTGGGGATATGAGCTTCTACAGTTTTGTAAAATTTGTATAACAAACTCAATCACATTTTAAAGATATAAAAATGATAAATTTACTATTCATCACTTACTAGTACTTATCAATTTCATATCTTTCAAATATGACTGAGTTTGGTATTTAAATTTTATAGAGCTGTAGAATCTCACATCCCCTATGTATGATAACTTTTTTGAGAATTTTTTTAGAACATGCACATGTAGTTTTTATAGAATTGTACTACTAAAATGATTGACTTGTGTAGGATCAGTAATCGACTTTTACTATCTTATTTACTACATCTTACTATAAAGAACTAATGAAGCTATTACTGCATAGAACCGTGGCTAACGAACTAATAAATGCGTTCTCTAGTTTGCACATGAATCGATTTTTTATTGTTTAGCCATAACTTTTTATTCGCAGCTCCGATTCACAAATGAATTTCACCAATAGACTGCTGACGACGAGAGGAACAACACAATATAAGTTTCGGTAATAAACTTCATATAAATTAAATTTTACTACTAAATGAACATTAATTTACTGTTTATTAGCGAGACTTATATCATTCTATTCCTCTCATCATGAGTAATCTACTAATGAAAACTGTTTGTGAATTGGAGCTATGAATAAAATGTTATGGCTAAAATCAAGAACGAACGGATACATGTACAAACTACAAAACATATTTTTTAGTGGTTTGACTATGTTACTGATTCAAAGTAATTATATTTCATTATCTTATAGGAAAATGTAGTAAATAAGATAGTAATGCATGGTCCAGTTACTATTTCACTTGGACACTATTATTAGAGGAATAAACACAAGTTATTACGTTACAAACATAAACAGATTGACAAATTTTACTATATCTACTGTGTAGTATTACTATTTGAATAGCTTAAATTTACTACTATATACTAGAACCACAGAATGGTCATAGACGTGCTTTCTATGAAATGATGACACGATATGTTATGTTTTTACTACCGTTTACTCACGCGATGTGTTATGTTTTACTATTGTTTACTAATTAATTTCTTTAGCCAAACTGCACATTACTACATTTTACTGACCTATGTTAACCGAACTGTATATTACTACATTTTATTATATTTTACTGATTGCATGTAGTTATGTAAGTAAAACGTTTAGTCGATCCAGTCAGTAAAACTTTCAGTAACTATCCGTGTAAAAGATATTACTTTCATGCATAGGTAATTATATATAGATTTTACTAGCTGCCATGATTTTAATTTATGTGAAGTTTATTATCAAACTTATATTGTGTTGTCCTCGTCGTTAGTAATCTACCTATGAAATTCATTTGTGAATCGGAGCTTCGAATAAAAAGTTATGGAAAAAACATATTCATATACAAACTAGAAAACAAGTATTTATTAGTTGATTGGTCATGGTTCCGATGTAGTAATGGCTTCGCTAGTTCTTTATAGTAAAATTTAGTAAACAAGGTAATAAACTTTAATGTATAAAATAGTAAAAATCCAATTACTAATCCTACACATATCAGTCTTTTTAGCAGTAAAATTCTATGAAAAATATATATATAAGTTCTGAAAAAATTTCAAAAAATTATCATACGTAGGGAATATGAACTTCTACAACCTTATAAAATTTGAATACCAAACTCAATCGTATTTGAAAGATGTTTTTATAGGGTTATAGAAGCTCACATCCCCTACTTATGGTAATTTTTTGAGAATTTTTCAGAACTTGTACATATAGTTTTCAGAGACTTCTACAGCCAAATGACTAAAAAACTATATGTACAAGTTCTAAAAAAATCTGAAAAATTACCATACATAGGGAATGTCAGCTTCTACAGTCTTGTAAAATTTAAATACCAATCTCATAAGCATTTAAAAGATATGAAATTGACAAGCGTTAATCAGTGATAAATTGTAAATTTGTTATTTTTATATATTTCAAATGCGACTGAGTTTAATATTCAAATTTTATAGGGCTATTGAAGCTCACATCCCCTACTTATGGTAATTTTTTGAGAATTTTTTAGAACTTGTACGTATAGTTTTCATGGACTTTTTATTGCCAATTAACTGATTTGTGTAGGATTTTTTCAATTATATTGTATGATATTAATTTCTAGTTGTAGATGTAGTAATTTCATGTTATAAAAATAGTATTTTCTTTTACCACTTAATAAAATTACTGTTTAATACCGATACTTATCATTTTATTCCTATCATTGTCATTAAGCTACTGGTAGAAATCATTTGCAAATCTAAGCTACCAATAAAAGGATATGGTTAAAATAAAGAAGAAACAGATTCATGTACAAACTACAATTTGCATTTACTAGTTGTGTTGACCATCGCATTAACTGGTAATAGATTTGGTAGTAACTGCATATGTTGTTCTACAGTAAAATGTATGCTTATTTACTACCGGGTTGCATTTCTCAGTATGATGTTGTTTGCATGCGTTGCTCAGTACGTTTCGGCAAGCGTATGGAATAGCCTAATCTGCATGTAAATGCATGTTAGCGCTACCATGTGTGTATATATACACACACGAATCTGATCGGAGAAAAAAATTAATATTTACGCGGTGGCTACACCCTCCACATAGTTTCCAGTGCTACACTGAAATGCGGAGGCATTTGCATTTGTCCCTGTTTTTGCAAGCAGTGCAAGCCATGTTGTTCTCTAGCAATGCTTGAACGAGCCACATGCCGTGTCCCTAAAAACCAGTCGATCTTTCTCTTTCCATTTGTCTTGACGGCTCAAGCTCGTAGCAGGACATCCATTAGATTACTCAAAAAAAAATGTTTTCATTAAACTTGCAAGAAATACGTGTGACGGCCTCGATTTTTGCTCGGTACGTTTTTCTCTTCTCAAAATCAGAAAGTTCCAAATAGTGGAATCCTAGTTTTCAGTTGATCCAATCTTAAGTTGGCCATGTGTGTGCAGTAACTGGCAGTGAGAGATTGCCATCAGGCTGCAGCTTGTTGCAGTTTTCACGCTGCAAGTTGACAAAAAAGACCACATGGAATTCCCTGCAATCATTGCAAATAATGCTAACCGATCGACGATTCTGATTAGGACAAGAAGGCTTATCTTAAGCTTAGCGTTGCAGGTGAGCAAGAACAGAGGGCAACTTTGGGCTCACCGGCGCACATCTGTGCAGTGCGCTTAGCTGGTTGTAGGGTCGTAACGATCCATAGACTACACGCATACAGGGCCATAAATAAACGCCACGAGAAGAAACAAACAAATGCACCAGGCATGCATGAAAAGTTAAAAGCCATTGGTTAGCTAAGGGTGTGTTTGGTATAGCTCCAGCTTCATCAGATTCGTAGATTTGGTGGAGTTGGGTATTTCTAGCTCCACCAGATCCGTGAAGCTAGAGCTGTTGGTACATTAGGGGTGTTTGGGATAGCTCCACCCACCAAAATTGGTGGAGTTTGGAGCAGGTATTCTTCTAGCGTGTACATTAAAAGTGTTTAGATAGATCATCTTGTTTACATTTTAGACTAAAATATAAACTTAATTCACTTTATTTTAGCCTATAAGTTTCACTGAAATGGAGTTGGGATCTGAGCTCTACAGGCCTAAGAGTGTTTAGATGGATCATTTTTGTTTACATTTTAGACTAAAATATAAACTTAATTCACTTTATTTTAGCTTACAAGTTTCAGATTTCAGGTGGAGCTACGATCTGGAGCTCTACTAAACAAGGCCTAAGTATCAAAACAGCAAAAAAAAAAGGATTATCAAGAAGTACTGATGAAATTTTACACTGGATTTAAGTAAAAAAGGGCATGAATTTCAATGTACGAGGACATAGTCGAACTAGCTGTCAAAGAACACCTTGATCATGTCTAAGATCTTGTTTCGAACGAGAAATTTCACAATAAACAGTCCAGTTCTTACGGGAGTCACGAAAAATTCCCACGTTTCATATGGTGCCTAAACCAACGAAAATAGTGTCTTCGCCCATAAAATTTGTAAAAGGGTGTGTTTTTGCAGTTAACACATGATCACCAAAACAACACGAAATAAAACTTCTAAAATTGAGAACATGTAAACCATACACAGTTTTTCCTGATTTAATTTATACATGTGAGAGTGAGACAAGCACAGGAACAATAGTACGAAATAAGGGAGCAAAACCAAGATCCCCATGCTATTATTGCCTGGGTCACCATTTGGATTAAAATATAATAACCGAGCAGCCAAGCTTATAACCAAACCGATACAAATTGCAAATAGTTAAGGCACCGTTTTGTGTGATCGCCACACAATCCATGGCTTATGAGAGTCTACAGGTTATGTTGGAGATAGAGTTTGAGTTGTGTGCAACTTAAAGTCATATTAGAATAGGATTTAGAGTTAGAGATAAATTAGAGATAGGATATTGACGCTATAAATAAAGAGTACGAGGATCTTATGAAACACACACAAAAACAATTATTCCCTAGATTATTCTACATGATATCAGAGCCTTACTTCCGAGCCATTCCCGATTCGATCTACTATTGTCATCCACGATCCGCTTCACCACACCCTCGTCTGCCACCACATCCGTTTGATTTGGGCACGTCGCCGCAGCTCAGGCCACCTGAGGGCACCGTGCTGCCCCACTGCTTGGCTCGGGGATGCCGTGTGCATCGCCGCTCAGGGTTGGGGCCAGTGCTGAGCCGTTGCTGCTGCTCAAAGCCGTCGCGCACTGCCGAGAGTGTGGTAGCCTAGGCCACCCTCACCTTGCCCCTCCGTGCTGTCGCTGACGAGGTCTCATCCATCCCCGCCTGCCTTTTCCTCCATTGCTCGGTCTCAATGGGGAGCCCGAGCCATCGCTCTGCTCCAGGGTGTTGTGTAGGAAGTGCTCCTCGTCCATGAAGGGTGCTCAGTCTCAGTCGCGAGAAGAAAAGAGGGAGGAGAAGAGGCATAGGTGCTGGGAGTTTTCAGTGGGGAGAGGAAAAAAAAGGATAAGAAAAAAAGAGAGGAGATAAGAGAGAAAGAGGAGCAAGCCTGTGTTGAAAAAAAAGGATGAGAAAAAAGATGAAGAAAGAGAGTGAAAAGAGGAGAAAAAAGGAAAAAGGAAAAAGGAGAAAAGAAATAAAAGAGGGAAAAAAGAATGATTTGTTGCTTGGCTACGTGCACACTTTTCTATACAAAAAGATGTGGTAGAGGTGATGATCATAGTGGTTAGTGTGGTCAATGGTGGTGCAAGTGAAGGCACTTGGAGTTGTGTCCCTCTAATGGTGTTGGACACATGATTGGTGGTGCAAACAGTAAAGATGATGATAGTAGATGTGCGAACGGCAAGGATGATGATTTTGTAGGTGATGTCAATCATGGTAGCTTTGGACATCGCTTTGGACATCATGGTGGTGATATTCATCATCGTGTTGATGGTTCGTTAAAAGTAGTTGTCTTGAAGGGAAGTATTGCGTTATGTAACAAGATTACCATGGTTGTATTTCATGCCCATCTTGAGGGGTGGTGTTGGAGATAGTGTCCAAGTATTGTGCGACTCAGAATCATATTATGATAGGATTCAAAGTTGAGATAAATTAGAGATGGAGTTTAGTTATAATACAGTCGAGGTTGCCGCTATAAATAAAGGGCCTGAGGATCCCATGGAACATACACGAACACAATTATTCCCTAGATTATTCTACAGGTTAGAACCTAGTTCTGCCCACATGGCCAAGTAAAATATCCCTTGGCCATAGTTATTAGGTCGTCAAGTCGAGTCGAGTCACCATAGGGGCAACTTGTCGACAGATGACTAGTTGACCAACTAGTTGTGACTAGTCCATGGCTAGTCTAGACTAGATACCAGACAATTCCAGTACACTAGGTTGAGCATTTAGAGCAGAGCATGAAACAAAGGGCATTTGGAGCAAAGCAACACAGTTCTCTAGAGATGGAAGAGGAAGGAGAGGGATTAAGACTTAAAGACTAGGGGAGGAGACTGAAGGGGTCAGAGGAGTTGAAACTCACCACTTGGGGCAACCTTGAGCCGGCGACTTGGGGAGGGGGAGAACCTGGAGAAGGGATGCGATGAGATGCAGTGCAATGGAGGAAGACTAGCGGATGGCGTCGGCCTGTAGCAGCAACGACAACCAATAGTGGTAGCAACAGCGGCGGTTGTGCATTTGGCTAGGTTCCTGGCTTGCTGCCTCCCATCCTATGTGTTGCTCAATGCTTTTGGCTGCTCCTCTTTACTTCTAATCTCACTTCTAAATAGGCCAAACCAAGGTCAATTGAGTGAATGAGCAGCTGGCCACCCAAGGTCCAACTCAACATGTGGCTCGGCTAGCCTAACAACCAAGTCGCACGATTAATCATGATTAGTCATCATCTAGAAATCCAAGTCGCTCAACTAGAAAACTAATCGAGTTGAGGCCCTCTAGTCGTGCTCCCATGTTGACTTATCGATTAATCGTCGTGACTTGATAATTAGAACAACAGGCGCTAGGGTTTTGGTGCGGGTGTGGGAGGATCAATCTGGGCCGTCCACTGAGATCCGTGCGATCCGGTGGCAGCGCAAGATCCAGCCCGCAGGATCCCGATCGGACGGCCGTGGCGTGAGGATCATATGGCACGTGCTGGGAGGCCAGGGATTCTTCCATGCTTAATAGATAGTATATGCCCTTGGCTCTCACCTAGGGTATATATACCCCCTTGTTGTGCCTTACAACACACAACCTTAAAACAAAATAAGCTTGTAACAACACAGCAGCTTATAGAGAGATGAGAAGGAAAGCCATGTTCACAGTGGGGAAGACCAAAGGGGTGGCCTCGTTGATGCACAGGCACAGGAGAGCCTTCCAGCACATGGTGCAGAGGAGGCTAAGGGAGCTGAAGAGGATAGTCCCAGATGCCCATGAAGCCGATGTCCACATGCTGCTACGGCGGACGGCCGAGTACATCTGCATCCTCGAGCTGAAGGTGATCGCCTTGCGGAGGCTCTCCGACATCTACGGCGCGTGAAGGATGTCACATGCACCTCCATCTCAGTCCACTGCAATGTCCATGCATGGTTAGAGGTTTTGAGCTCAAAAGTTGTTGCGATTGTACATTTAAGGGGAGGAGAGAGCATTTCTTGCCTGCTCATCTCTTGTATCCCCCAGTAGTAGTATGTTTGTGGCTCCTATGTGTGGTTAGCGGTTACACACGTACGGGAGTTTGTTTGGCAGGAGAAGCTAGCCATTGTTACTGACAATGCTATGGTGTTGGCCAGAAGAAAAACGATCCAAGCACTTGTATGCATCTTATCGATTTGTTGCTATTAAGTTTTCCTTTATAACTATTTCATGGACGAACTAAAATTATAGCACAAGTAATGAACTCTTTACATAGAGTAATCCCCTTTTATCGCATTATAAATAACGGAGGTATTTTTTTTTTTTGGGCAAAATGTGAATAGTGGAGTTAGTACCCTCAAAACAAAGAACACTGATTTACTGATTAAGAGCGTACCTGCAAGAGCCTGTAAACGCAAGAAAATCCCTGTCAAGAGCTTATTTGGAGCTCTGGGACAAACCCACAATGAATGCAAGATTCTTCAAGATACTGCTTGTTTTGGATAACGGCAGACAACGCTGCTGCTTACAAAAATGTGTAAAAAATTGTTAAAGCATGATTTGTCTGATTTTCTGTTGCAACTAAAATGGAAGTGAATAGATGGTACGACATAGATCATATTTTAGTCAAACGTTCATTGGTTCAAGTACAACTGTGAGATTCGAACCTTTTTAACCATCGAGAATATATGCTAATAAGTCACATCAACACATGCTCTAGTGATGATGACAGGAGTTACATTCAGGACAGATCTTACCTTCGTACAATCCTACTTATGAAGCAGCCAAGAATCAATGTTTGCCAAAATTTCTCAGGCTTTTCAACTTTCAGCAAGGAAATGAGGCTTCACTGGTCTCGCACCAGATCGTCAGTAACCATTGTTCACTTGCTACTTAATTAAGGCACTGAAAATTTTGTCGAGGCAATGCTTTTGTAAAGACATCAGCTATCTGATTGGCTGAGGAGATGAAGTGAACTTCTAATGATTTTGCAGCAATTTTCTCATGAACAAAATGAAAATCCACCTTAATGTGTTTGGTTCTTACATAGAACACAGGATTAGCTGTAAGGTATGTATCTCCTAAATTATCACACCATAAACAAGGAGCTCTGTCTTGAAATATGCCTAGTTCTTTCAGCAAAGATAGTAACCAAATCAATTTTGCCGTTGTATTTGCAAGTGCTTTATATTCAGATTCCGTGCTAGATCGAGAAACAGTCGGCTGTTTACAAGAACACCACGAGATGAGATTGGGTCCACAAAATACAACAAAACCGCCTGTAGAACGCCGATCATTGGAGCATCCTGCCCAATCTGCATCAGAGAAGGCATTGAGAAATTGTGAAGAAGATCGCCAAATCTTGAGACTAGTAGAAAATGTGGTCATAAGATAGCAAAGAATGTGCTTAACAGCCTCCCAATGGATGTCAGTTGGTACTTGAAAAAACTGACAGACTTTGTTGACCGCAAAAGAAATGTCTGGCTGGGTGAGACTGAGATATTGAAGAGCGCCAACCGTGCTCCTATACGAAAGAATATCATCACCATGAAGAGGTGTACAGATTCTTTGGATAGTTTTTTCATGCTTGACATAGGAGTGTCACAAGCTTGCAAAACTGCATTTTTGTATACCGAAGAAGGTCTGAAAAATACTTCTGCTGCGTAAGAATCAGACCACCATCAACCCAGGAAGCTTCAACACCCAAGAAATACTGCAAGGAGCCAAGATCTTTGACTGCAAACTCAGTAGAGAGCTGACCAATGAGTTTGTCAGTGGTTGACAAGGATGAGCTGGCTATAATTATATCAGCAACATAAATAAGGACATACATTGTCAACTTTGAAGTATTGAAAATGAATAATGATGTGTCAGCCTTGGAAGGGACAAAACCAATCTCACACAACTTGGAACTAAGACGATGATGCCATGCTCGGGGTGCTTATTTGAGGCCATAAAGCTTTGGTCAGTCGACACACATAATCAGGATGAGTGGCATCTTCATAACCTAGAGATTGTTGCATATAAACTTCCTCTTAAAGAACACCATGAAGGAACACATTTTGAATGTCAATCTGTCGAAGGCTCCAACCTCGTGAAACGGCAAGGGATAGGAAGAGACTCACTTTAGTTAGCTTGACAACTGGACTGAAGGTATCAACATAATCAGTGCCGTATCTTTGAGAGAAGCCTTTAGCCACTAGCCTTGCCTTATATCTATCAATAGTGCCATCACTCTTTTGTTTGACCTTAAAAATCCACTTACATCCAACAACATTATACTGAGGATGATGAGGAACTAGAGTCCATGTCTCATTCTTTAAGAGGGCAGCAAATTCAGCATCCATAGCAGCATGCCATTGAGGATGTTTGAGGGCTTCTTTATATGATGTTGGTTCGGATGGACAAGTTACATTTGCCACAAAAGAACGCTTATGCAGAGGATACTGGACCGTGCCATCTGTGAACACCTTTAGTTGAACAATATTGTCGTGGGGCGAATGCGCATGCTATGCATAGGAGGTGGTGAAGTCGACTCAGATGGCTCGACATCATCAGTGGAAGATGACATAGTCGAACCTATCCCTGAAACATCCTCAACAAGTAGCTCATTAACAGTAGTAGAGGCATCATTTTCAACATGGTTATTGTGTAAAACTGGTTTAGTACAAGGTGAGGAACCCAGAAGAGGCGGAAGAGCAACAAGGGATGGGCTAGGATTGAAATTTTTAGAAGATGTATGAGTAGACTTATTAGAAAAGGGAAATTTGGTTTCATCAAATATTACAACCCAAGAGATATATACCCATCCTGAAGCTCTATCTAGGCATTTGTAACCCTTATGCTGATTACTATAGACTAGAAAAACACATTGGAGAGAACGAAATTCAAGTTTTCATGAATTATAAGGGCAAAGATTAGGCCAACACACACAACCGAAGGTATGAAGAATGGAGTAATCTGGATCTCTATTAAGAAGACATTGAATTGGGGTAGAATTAGAGATTACTCGACTTGGTATCCTGTTAATGAGGGGCAGTCAAGAATGCCTTATCCCAAAACTTAACAAGCATAGAAGCATGGGCAAGAAGAGCAAGACCCATTTCAACTATATGTTGGTGTTTGCACTCCGCTCTTCTGTTCTGTTGGTGTGTATGAGGGCATGACACTTGATGAGTAATACCAACTGAGGCAAGATAACTATGCAACCTTTGGTACTCTCCTCCCCAATTAGATTGAATCATATGAATTTTAGTATCAAGCAAATGCTCGGCATGCTTCTGGAAGTCAAGAAA
The DNA here is from genome assembly GCA_036346375.1 of Guadua angustifolia. Classification (NCBI taxonomy): domain Eukaryota; kingdom Viridiplantae; phylum Streptophyta; class Magnoliopsida; order Poales; family Poaceae; genus Guadua; species Guadua angustifolia. Next base: position 28,434,639 of record CM070517.1, on the reverse strand, counting down.
ACATAATAAACTTTAGATTTATGTTTGATAAGATAAATCCAGGTGAATCAACTATAGTCATCCAGGAAACTAACATAATAATTATAACCTTTGACAAACGAGGTGGTTGGACCCCAAACATCAGAGTGAATAAGTTCTAAAGGAGATGAACTAATTCGATCTGACAAGCTATAAGATAAATGATGAATTTTCGCCTTTTGACGGACATCACAAATAGAAGACTCTTTGCTATAAGGAAGCCTAAGAGATTGAAGGACAATTGACACGACTGAAGATGCTGGATGACCAAGCCGCTGATGCCATATTCCTAGGTTGACACAAGCAGCAACAAGGGAGGTGGACGACAAACTTCTGGATGACTGATGACAAGGTCAAATAGCACTTGTAAGAGGGTACAATCCTTGTTTACATTTGCCTTCCATAAGAACTTCTTCGTGGTTTGATCCTTGACATAAAAAGAATCAGGATAGAATTCAATAAAAGCATTGTTATCAGCGTTGAGTTTATGAACAAAAACAAGGTGTGTGTTTGATTTTGCAACATGAAGGACATTATTCAAGGAAAGAGATTGAGATGAACCAGTAATAAACAATTGAACAATGTGAGATATGTGCAACATGCTTCACTTGTAGTCTGAACTTGATCTAATCCTCTATACCAATCTTTGATTGTCAGTCAATCGAGATCAGAGGTGATGTGAGCAGTTGCACTAGAGTCAGCATACCAATTTGTGTCAATTTGATATGATGTTGACATAGCATTGGCTCCACGATCTTCAGATTGATATGAGTGATCGAAGCGATGATAGCAACGCAATGCATCATGGCCTCACTTCCACTTGACATGAAAGTCTATTATTGCTGCTGCCGCCATCTCCATAATGAGTGCCATGATTGTTGTTGTTGTTGTTGTTGTTTCCATGATTGTTATTTCCCCAATTACCATTTCCTTTGAATGGAGGGCCACGGCCGCCACAACTACGGCCACGCCCTCGACCAGTATTATTACCTCCTCTAGATATCTGATTGACTGAGGAAGAAAATTATGTAGATGTGTTGTTATGCTCCATCCGAAGTTCATAAGCCAGAAGATACCCATATAAGTCACTTAGACTAATGGGTTCATACTTTGTCATTATAGATGCAACAAAGGCTTCATATTCACTGCCAAGTCCAGCAAGAAGATAAGACACAGCTTCTTCATCCTAAAGAGGACGACCTATAGATGCCATCGTGTCCACTAGGCTTTTGATTTGGCAAAAGTAATATATAATAGTCATCTCTTTCTTCTTAAGATTTGCAAGTTGCATTCGTACCTGCATGACTCGTGCTTGAGAATGTGATGCAAACATGCGATCAAGAGCGTTCCAAACATCGGTTCGCTGTAGTGAGAAAAAGAACATGCCCCATAATTTCTTCTAACAATGAAGATAGGATCGCACTGAGCACCAATTGATCTTGTTGGTACCACAATGCATAAGCCGAGTTAGGAACCAGACGTTCTGGACTTCCTTTGACAGCTTGAGTAATCAAGGCTGGAGGAATTTCCACAGATCCATCTATGAAGCTTGAAAGCTTTTGGCTGCGAAGGTATGGAACAATTTGGGCTTTCCACAACAGAAAGTTTTCCTGTTGAGTTTGATGTTAATGAACTGACCAAAGGAGGGTGTGGGAAGAAGGCCAGCACTTGTAGAGTTTGTGCCTGCCATAGTGGCAGAAAGACAAGGGGAAGATGTGGAAGAAGATGAGGTTGACATTGCGGAGGTCATCGACATCAATATGAGTTTTGGGCTAACCTAGCTCTGATACCATGAAAAAGGTTTTAGGAAAGCTCAACCCAAACAGGGTGCTGCAGATTGTATTTATACTCTGTTTAAGGATTACAACAAACTTTACAGATTACAACCGACAACAACTCTGAACACGGGATATAACTGAATTGATTACAACAAACTTGTCGGATAAGATACAGTGTGATAACCTGAACAATATCTGAACCATATAAGACTGAACCTGTATTTCTAACACAACACTCCTTGTTCTTACTAAACATGTGCATAAAGTATGCCA